>QVOB01014014.1:0-49884 GCA_014839585.1 Pseudomyrmex concolor
ACAAAACTATTAGCTAAAAATTTTTAATTAGATTTGATCTTTCGAAGGCTTTAAAATTTTTAAAGCCTTCGAAATTTATAACTTGTATTATATACATGTTATTAAACATGTACATATGTGTATATATATATATATATGTATATACATATATGATTTATAATGTTCACATTATTTATAATAACAGATGTTAAAAACATGTGGTTTGGAGAAATATTATCTCATAACCGGTATTTATAGTCGAATCTCATATTTAAGATCTCGAACTCTGTAAATATATTTTACTAGAAGTGTTATGTCGATTAAACCTGTTTATATCTAAGATCTGATAAGAAAATGATTCAAAACAGGTTTCTTAATACGAGACGATCTTGATTCTTAAGTCGAAGAGAGTGTTATTTACTTTATCAATTTTAGTTTTTTCTCTTTTCTTTAACTAAGATTGATTCAGGTATCTTATTTAGTATGTCTTATGTTATTTTTTTAAGTCTAACAATAAAATAAATCTCTCCGAGAGAAAGAGAGAGAGGAATGAATACGTGTATAATTACTTCCGTGATGGGATATTTTTTTTGTTTGTTATAACGTGAGAACTTTTTTATGCTAAATGCGTAATTTTCAGTTCAACGTGCAAGAAATTTGAAGTTTTGATTTGCACAAAAATATAAAAACATTTGAATACTTTTAAAAAATATTTAAAGAATTTGATTTTATATCTTCTTTTGATAGAATATTATAATGAAATATAGTAACTAAATTACGCAGTTAAAATGCGCATTTCAAAGAATGTTTAGTTATTGTTTTTAAGTTTTTATTTTTCAACAGTCACGAATTATGTGACTTTACTTTACCTTTAGTTATACATACGTGACTCTTTACGCCTGCTACTTATCTATCTTTTCAAGTTACTTTTATCTCTTGTATGTTCATTTCTTTTATTTCGCGTAAAAAAAAAAAAAAAAAACGTTTCATGCATAGAATTTTATTTTGAAGCAGAAACTCGAGATATTTGTTTAATGTGTAACGGCACATTGTTTAATGTGTAACGGCACCTTGTGGACATAGCACGGGATAGAACCATGTCTACTTGTGGCGTAGTACGCACATACTTGTCGGTCGTGGACATGGCTACGTAGTTGCCAATGTGCACTACCCATTGCGCTGGCTTACAGGGCGGAAAATCTATTACAGTTTCTCACATGGCCCTGGCCGCTCTCACGTCTTCTCTCTGTTTAGAGCACAGAGCGAAGTCTCCATCTTAAGTCACGTGCTAAATTCAGTTCTCCAAAATAAAACTTGGCGGCGTCAAAGTTTCTTTCTAGGCATTTTCGGATAAAAAGGAATCTATCTAATAGGATTTGTGTTCCTAGCCACGTACGTGCGACACGCACACGCGTAGTATATACAATACAGTGGAATAGTGGAATACTGTTTTACGCGTTATATGTACAAGCTTTGAGTGAGGCTTGGCGGCATATACGCGTCGGTCTGAAAAACCATTTCTCAATCTTGCAAGTCGATTGAAGCAAAAAGATTTTTGTACGAACATTAGATTTTTCATAAGTCTGAATCGTTAATAAAGTTATTTCTTGTACGCGGGGATGATGTTAATAAAAGGTGAGTGAATTTATGTATTCTTTCAACACCACGCGCGTCCACAAATGACGCAAACACGTTAAGTTGAGAGCACGCGATGGTTCGTTTTTAAATAGATGTTTTTCCGTATTTACAAAACTATAATCACGACTTTTTTACACAAAATTATAATTAAGCTTCACGAAATACTAAAACCAAAAGACATAAGAGAATATATACGAAATATATTTATGCGGAATTGAAAAAAATATAAGTTATATTTAATTAAATGTATGTATAGTTAGATGCAATCACTCGCATCAAAATTCGATTTTTTGTGCACGCTTTAACTTTATTCCAAATTTGCAGATTGCTTCCCATGTAGAATCAATCTACAATGCCAGGTTGTTCAGCTATAGGATGCAACAACCGTAGTGAAAGAGGCTATGTTATGAAATGTTTTCCTCGTGAACCAAAATTAAGGCAACTCTGGAAAGAGCGTGTAAATCGAGCTGATTGGGAACCATCTAATAATTCCTTTCTCTGTCACATGCACTTTGAACCTAACCAATGGATAATAACAGAAAATGGCAAAATTAGATTAAAAAAGGATGCTGTTCCGTCTATTTTTAAGATAACCAAATACAAGAGATCCCACAAGAAAGTTATAAAAATTGATGATGACTGTGAATATCATTTTATGAAAGAACATTCAGAAAGTGAAGTTGGACAGTTATCACCTAAATCTGGGATTTTAGAAGATAAAGACTCCGATTCGCAAGATATTGATCCATTGCACTTGTTTTTGTATCCTCGAGAAAATCAGTCATTAAAAATGACAGAAGATTTACAAGAGTCTAACAAACAGTCTATAGATACAACAAGCAATCTTCAAGATGTTATTGTAATTTCAGATGATGAAATTAAGATGGAAACAAATAACAGCATAGAAGAATCCAATACTGAGAAACAAGCTGATACTAAGGAATCAGCTGATAACCAGGATGCAGTTGTGAAATCAGAAAGCAATCTGAAAAGCGAGCAAATCACAAATAATGATAGTTATGACGAAATAGAAGAGAAACTAAAGCAAATTTGTGATGGAGATCGTGACGAGAGTGTTTCTAACAATAAAGAACAAAATACGATTTGTAATAACCAGAAAGAAAATTTAGCGACAAAAGTATCGTTTTATGAAAATGTAGATAGTAAATATTTATCTAACACTGAAATCAATGATACGCTTACTAACGACACGGAGAATGTGGCGACAATTTTTGGTAGTGAAAGCGGAGAAGAATGTGGGCGTGTTTCTAATGGTACATCTCATAGTGACAACACAATCAATGAAATTGATAAATCGGACAATATTATTAATAATAAAGAAGATGAGAAACTTGAAGATCTTGAGAAATCTCCACATGATGAGAATTCGCATGTCACGAAACACGAAAAGGTTGCCGCAAAACGTAAATTGAGCGTAGAAATTGTAACACCTGCAAAAAAATTGAATCAGTCTGTTTCCTCCCAAGATGCAAATTCTACGAGCAAGAACGACATTTCAGATAACATTGCCAAAGCAAATAACGAAAGGGAAGTGGAACTGAATACCTCGTTATACATGGAATCTAAGAAGGAGAATTCTATGATGCTGCAGTCATCTACGCCAAAGTTCACGATAAAGGTAACTGGTGACCGTGACAGTGTAAGTGATATAATGCAAGATGTATTTAAAGATAAGAACAATATTACCATTCAGGAACATACAGATGCGCATCAAGGGAACAGTAACGCACTCGTTACATCTGTTATAATGATGGACGACGAACTGACAGAAAAAAATGTGAGAGCTGAACACAACTACGAAGCTTTGCGTATTGCATCGATGGGCAATGATCAGATGCCGTCCTATTCGTCGTCTGTAAAAGATAACAGATATCCGAGATCGACGTCGCCTCACTTCGACGAGGAGACAAACGATATAGACACGAGTAGCGAATGTCTAACCCCGGACATCAACAGTATACTCGAACAGCCTATGGTCGATCATACTATTAAATACGAATATCGAAGACTGCAGCAAAAAGTGAAGATACAGGAAGATGTTATCAAAGAGCTGACCACTCAGCTTATCATGTACAAGGACATAGAAAAAGATCTACGAAATAAGAAGTACTTATTGGACTTGAAGTTAAAGAAGCTGAGGAATATGATATCTGCGTATGATGGAGGCACAGACAGCGCGTCATCCGTAACGAGCGACAAGAAAACTGTAAGTTTGCAGAAAAAGGTGTTTGAAGATTTATCGTTCACGGCAACTTACGTTGAAGAAGCAAATAAACGATTACGAGAACGCCTAAATGTAGAAACTGAGAAGAAAAAACAGCTGGAGAGTCAAGTCAAACAAAAAGACACAAAAATGAAAGAACTCAATTGGAAATTAGAGAAAGCTTCGAAGTATCTCGAACGAGCTGAGAAAAACACACACAAGTACAAAAGGAAGATGTTAAATATGCAGAGTTTCTTGAAAAGAAAAAAGTTGGTGGATCAAGAGATAAGCAAACTAGGTATACTGATGTTGGACAACAGAAAGGGTCATTATTCCAAAGAAACTTTGGAAATGGCGATGGAAATTAAAAACATTTGCGGTGAAAAGGGATACGAAAAGTTACAGAGCTTTGGATTTCCATTTCCAGAGTTATCGGCTTTGAAAATCTCTTCAAAAGATTCTTTAAAATCCAACGAAAGTGGCAAGAAGATTTCTCAAGAAATATCGTTTGATAGCAAGAATGACGATGCGCGACATGTAACAAACCACAAATTACAATCCGACATAAATGTTGATTTAATTCAAAAAACGGATCACAAAGAAGTCACCCAGTTCAGTCCAGAAATAATAATGGGCACGGTTCAAGATATTTTTGAAGAAAATAACGACATAGACGATTTCAGTACAGATGAGATAAAAGAAGAATTTATTTTACAATTGGACTCAAATGTAATCATTGATTAGTGTTGTACATATCTAAAAATATAATATCTTACTTTTTTCAAAATATCCTTTGAAATATGACGAAATATATACAGCACTCAATTTATTATCACGTTTTTAATATACAGCTTTGTTATTTGCAAAAATGAATCACAATACCTGTTTCTATTGTTTCTATTTCCTTTCCTTCACACAAAGAGAGCTTGTTGCACTCCTATTATTGCAGAATGATGTTTTTCCTGTTGAACTTAGTATATAGAAACTTCTGTAATTCAGAATTGATGTTTTGCATTAGTAAACATGATATGTATGTAACGAATATATAAGTTTATTTATGCTGAGTGAGATGACCTTTTTTCTGTCGTTACGTTACCAGTTTATGTAACTGCCAGTCGTACATAAGATACACCAGAGATATTGACATACATATGAGATCAAAAATATAAATAATTGCAAATATAATTTATAACATTGTAGCACATACGCACGGAACTACTTGTCTCAAACTTGACTGCAACTACTTTGAATTTTGAACTACTTAAACGCGCGCCACGACTGGAGCGCTCTACTTTTTAGTTCTCTGCACCACAGACTTTTATCAGTTTCAAGGCCCCTATTCTTGAATAATTTGCGCATACGAAAGTCTATAGTATATGTGACATTAACAGTAGAGTTTCGTATACGCAACTATTTCAAGATCTTCAATGATCATATCCGTTTTAACAGATACTTTGTTTCCTCGAGCTTCGCCACCAGAAAGGAAAACTGGACTTTCGTGCGATCTTTTTTTCCGAAATTACTCCGGTACATTCTTAAATTTGTCTTAAAAACATTTTATAAATATAAAAAATAAACAGAGAGTATAATTCTTTTCTGAATAGTCACAACTTTTTCTTTTTAGCGGGCACTTAATCAATCCCATGACTCGCGCGTTTTCACCATCTCGCGTCTCTCATGAAAACTAGCTGCTACTTTTTCAATGAGAGAAAGCGGTCTGCGCATAGGAGTGAAATAGTGGGCAAAGTGGGGAGAGCGTTGCGTGCGGGATTGGCAAAACATTTGCTGACAGCCAATGGTCGTAAAGTGAGAAGGGGGGCAATGCGCAGAACGGATGAATTTGCGTCGATCCGCGGACCTTTCTCCGATGAGCGACGATGTAGTTTGCCGTATATACGCGTTGCGCTTGTTCGTGGCTTATTCGCGTGGTTCTCGACGAGCAACGTGATCGGTGGTTCGTCGACGTGATGACGTCAGATCTCGAAGCGTAAGACCGAGAACGCGTTTGAAGCCCGTGAGAGAGCAGGGCGTGAAAAATCGCTGCGCGTACCTTCGCCTCGTCGGATGGAGAAGTATGCGCGAGTAACGGCGCGCGCGTGTCCGCTTTGTCCAAGGGGATGATCGTGCTGGGTGCTGTTTCGACGTGATCCTTGACCAAGTGAACCCAAGCCTGTGTATGTTACCATGTTCCGCTGCATTCCGATTTTTAAAGGGTGTAACAGGCAGGTGGAATCCCTTGACAAGCGTCACTGCTCCCTGTACTACGTGCCCGATGATATCGTGCGCTACGCCAGAAGCCTCGAGGAGCTTCTGCTGGACGCTAATCACATTCGCGATCTACCGAAGGTGAGTTGGTGATTAATATTGCTATTTTGCGCAAAACTTCTTTCCCCTCTCCTTCCCCGCGTGGAATCTCCTTAAACGTAACACGCGTGAAGTCGCGCAGCAAATATCGAAAATAACATTTTTCTTTGTGTATATTACCGCGTCTCTTCCCGCTCCATTTTCTCTTGACCGAGCTCGCGAAAGCCGATAACGTACAAGTAAACTATTGCCGCGTACCTTCGTCAATATATCGCGTTTCGTGTGCTCGTTTCAGAACTTCTTCCGACTTCAGAGGCTACGGAAACTAAGCCTGAGCGACAATGAGCTGCACCGTTTGCCGCCCGATATCCAGAATTTCGAGAATCTCGTGGAGTTGGATATCTCCAGGAATGGTGAGAAGTGTTTGTTATTGTAATTCTTTGTCGCGTGTTTCTTTCGCGCGATAAAAAACATACAGAATAGTACGTACACGTTTTCCAACGCCTATTCCGTTTTATTTACACACGCGAGATAACGTGATGCGCGAACACCACGTATAACACACAACGGGACAGATCCGAGCAATTAACTGTAATTGATCTTATTATGTGTTTTGTTATAATGATATTTCTGTAAGGCGCGTGTGACAGCTTTGTGCCCCGCGCGAGGCGAAGCGGCGTTACGGTAACACGCGTACAAAAGGACTATTTAGCATTGAAAAGGATCCGGAGTCACCGCGCGATTATCATCCGGCCGGATATCTCGGGAGCGGAGAGATCGCAACGATGGAAGGATGTTCGCCGGGAGAGTCCTGCTTCCTGAAATCTCGATGCGGCGAGCGTTGACGAGGCGCTTTCTAACGAGACGGAGCGTATAACGGTGCATCTTCCTTCGTGTTTTCTCTCAACGCCTTTCTGTCGTCCACCATAAACGCGTCACCGCATCGGCGAGCGGAGTCGAGCGTAGCCGAGCCGCGGCCACGTTGCCCCGCCTGTCACTGGCGCCTATCATAAATATTTCTGTCTGCGATATCGGTTTTTCTTTTTTCGTCCTACCTGTTGCAACAAGCCGCATCCGCCAAATTGAATCGAAACGTCAAACGACGCAACTTGGAAAAGATGCAAAACTTGGCGAGTCGACAGATACCCTTTTGAGTCGCGCCAGACAGAAATGTCAATTTGTGTGTATGTATGTGTGTACAAGAGAAAGAAAAATTCTGAATTAACATGTAAACTCTGTACATTGTAAACTCGGAGATGCAGTTAGTAATTACGCATATATGTTTATAAAGTTGAAAGTTTTTTTTTTAAGCAAACACATCGATAAAAACGTTTATCTCGTAGTTTTATACTAATGTATTTCTTATTTGTTATTCGTTGTTAAAGTTGCTTAAGAAAAAAAACTTTCCGCTAAAGAAATCGCACACAGAAAAGTGTTTCATCGATGTGATCTTTCTGCGTTATTTTCGCGTTCAAAAAGCGCGCAAGTAGATCGGTCCGAGGAGGTTTCTGCCTGATCTGTTTGTCTCGTTGAACCTCGAGACCGAAGTCTCTCGCGCACTTCTTGTATTCGTGTAAATATCAACCTTTTTCTGGATTAAATTCTCGGTGCACTCTGACGAAAGATTCTCATATTAGATTACTTCTGTGGTCGACCGAGAAAATACAACGGGAATTTATTGACAGCACGGTCGAGCGTGTTCCTGTTGTGCGCGCATTTTTATTCTCAAGTATATCGAACAAACTCTATCGAACAACAAAATTTGATTTGTTTTTTTTTTATTTTATAAAAAAATTATCTCTTTGACAAGTATTGCTCGCGCGAGAGAGAGAAAAATAAAATTGAATTCAATTTACAATTAAAAACTCGTTTGATGTCGCTTAATTAAAAGGAATGATAACGTTGTCATTAGATTTTTTTATTGTTCAACCACATTTATCGCGGCTGTATTTATCGGCGTCGCATTGAGAAAATAATCGATGAGGAGGCCAAGAGACACGTGTAATTATTGTAACTACATCAGAGCACACACGTATCGTTTGCAAACACATTTGTTCTCCCCTCTCTTTCGATAATAGTTCGATACGGCGTCGTTTCACCTCACGCGGAACATTGTCGGATACATGCGCGAGGCCCATTATTGCGTTTGGAATGTTACTTATTTTGATTCCGTTTACAACAATATCCGCGGCATTCGTTCACACTGACTCATCCGGTAGAATCGCTCGATTGCAAAACAGCGCAGCTAAACACACGCGCGCGATGTAATACGCAACAACAGAATTTCAAGCTCGCTCGAATGCGCAAAGACGAGCGCAAATTGCACAATCGCAACAGGTTTCAGATCAAGGAGGTTGATTGAAAGAGGAGAAATATATTACGTATACAATTGCTACATATATATACACATACGTACACACTATATTATTGCGCGCGTACTCTCTGGAGTGCGCGTTTAATTTTGTTCGTCTCTCTTATTACACACGAGTTCGTTTGTATATATTCAAAACTTTCTTATGAATTGCGTCATTTCGTCCGTACCGGGACGAGATGTAATTTCATATTGAAAAGCTGAAGGATGTCGCGTTTCTCTAAAGAGAATATCTCTCAGGAAACGCTAATTTGATATTTAAAATACCGCGCACAATCAGTTTAGTACAAAGAGAGAGAGAGTTGCAGTTTTTAATATTCAAACGTGCTTTTTTCTTTACGACGAAACCAGAGGAATTATTAAACTTCCTTTGGGATTACGACCGAATGCTCCAATTGTAAGCGGCGAACGTGTGACGATCGTTTCGCGACGATCGGCGGCATTTTATCACCGCCTTGTTATCCACCGGCTTACTCGAACGCGAATCGCGAGCCAGCTTTTCCTTTCGTCGTCTCTTTAACGTCGATTCGCGATGTAAAAACATGCAATAGAGCACCCGTCGTCGTCGTCGTTGTCCTTTCTTCCCCGCCTCCCCCTTCCGTCTCTCTTCGAGGTAAATTACAAAGGCCGAGGGTAGATGGTTTCGTGCTATTTATAATGTTTATTACGGTTGCATCAAAAGGGGCCGTCGACTAACCGCGATGCCGTGGCATCTGAAAATTGACGGCTCTTTCGTATGGAAAAAAAGGGCGTAATATGCACCCCCTCGAGAGTCCGATGCCTATAACCGGGTCGTCTCCATTCAACCGTAGATTCTTTGTCTATGAAATCGACCTTTTCTCTCTCACTGAGCGGATTGATCGCGGAGAGTGTACGACTCGGGGCGAACTCCTCCAATTTCAATATCAAATCTCTCCTCTTTTTTC
The DNA here is from genome assembly GCA_014839585.1 of Pseudomyrmex concolor. NCBI lineage: Eukaryota > Metazoa > Arthropoda > Insecta > Hymenoptera > Formicidae > Pseudomyrmex > Pseudomyrmex concolor. Next base: position 9,443 of record QVOB01014014.1, read on the forward strand.
TTCCTCTGGTTTTTATTTTATTTTTTTTTTTTTTCATCAGTTTTTTTTACGAAGAGAATGTCAACGTTATTTTCTTAATGCAGATGCGTTCATATTTTCACGTCTCTCTCTTCGTGCTTCACCTGGTTTGTTCCCACCTTGTGTTGTTCAATTAAAATGATGACAGTTTTACGCAAAGCTATCTACGTTCTAGTTCGATGTTTCTACGCGATGAAGATACTTGTTTTTTTTTTTCAACTTTTCTTTTACGAAGACGCTCTTTTTCGCAAGAGCGATTAATATGTCTTCGCGTAATGAAAAAGAGAGTCGACGACGAATGGGAAAAGCTGTCGCAGCGTGTACTTTTTTCTAGCGGAATCACGCTTTGCTGTAATTTCCTCTCGTCAGTGTCGCGGTTTTTTTGCTCTTGCTTGTACGGGACAGAAACATTCTACTTCGTGAAGCGAAACACACACGAGCAACGAGCCGAGTAGCTTCCTACTTTTTTCAATAAGAGAGCGAATGTAATTGAAATTTTGAAAAAGCACACGCGAGAAAACAGTCGCTCCGGCATTTTTCACAAATACCTATATTCCGTGGAGCTGTGTGCAATATCCAGCTATGCAAAAATGTAATTTCAGATCGGTCGGTCTGTTTCCTTTCTCTGTGAATGTTTAAAATCGACAAACGCTTGCGATATTGTTTGCATCGTATTTTTAGACGATCTTATTTTGGATTCGAGAAAGAGAGAGAGAGAGAGGGAAAGAAAAAGAGGTCTAAATTATTGATGTATTCTGGTGAAACAATGCTTATCTTATCTCTTATAGATATCCCGGACATTCCCGAAAACATCAAGAATTTACAAGCTCTACAGGTGGCGGACTTCAGTAGTAATCCTATTCCAAGGTTATTCAATTATTTTTCTTACATTTTTATAAGAATATCAGTTTATACATCGTATACTTTGCATTATTCATGTTCAACGATATTCTTGTCGGTCGTCAACCCGGATAAAAATCCAAAGTATTGTAAATTTTCACGTCATTTTAGGCTTCCACCAGGATTCGTGCAGTTGAGAAATTTAACCATACTCGGACTGAACGATTTGTCTCTCACGATCTTGCCACCTGATTTTGGAAGGTAATATATCGAATTTGTGAAAGGTGGTAATATACCAAATTTGAGAAGAGAGGTCAATATGAACAAACCTGGATTTTCTTGGTGAATATATTTATTAATTAATTTGTCAAACGTGTCAATCTATTCTAGGATTTTCTTCAGACAAATATGAAAGCAAATGATGGGTTCAATCAGCGCATGATTTATCATGACACTCGGTGTCAACGGTGTTTCGCTCAAGAGTTTTAATCATTGACCATCTACATCAACTATTTCTAAGTGAACTGCCAGGCACGATAAATCACGTACTAATTGGACCCATTATTTGCTTCCATTCAGATTGTCACTGAAGAAGATTCGAAATTAGATCGAAACGTTTTTTTGACAAATTGATTAATAAATATATTTACCAACAACATCCAAGTATTGCTGGTATTGGCCCTTCTTTCCACAAATGTGAAATTTTCACGAGCGGATATTTACAATTTTTGTTTTTTGTAGTTTGGAAGCGTTAAAGTCACTGGAATTAAGAGAAAATTTGCTCAAATCCTTGCCCGAATCGATCTCTAAACTTTACAACCTCGAACGATTGGATCTCGGTGACAATGAGATCGAGGAATTGGTAAGTTCCATTCGAATGTTCATCACAGAGATCAGTGAGATGGGACCGAGTGTGTTTTTACGAAAAAAAAATTTCTTTTTTCTCCAAAGCCTGCACATATAGGAAAATTACCAGTGCTACAGGAATTGTGGCTCGATCACAATCAGTTGCAACACTTGCCGCCTGAAATAGGCGAACTCAAAACTCTAGCGTGCTTGGACGTCTCGGAGAATCGTCTGGAAGATATTCCCGATGAAATTCGCGGTCTTGAATCGTTAACGGATTTGCATTTGTCGCAGAATGTTCTTGAAAAGTTACCAGACGGAATTGGCGAACTGAAGAAGTTAACTATCCTCAAAGTAGATCAAAACAGAATTAACACTTTAAATCCGTGCATAGGAAGGTGAGTCGCGTTTTGTGTTGCGAATCAAATTATTAGAAAACATTAACAAATAAACTTTAGGAAAAACAAAAATTAAAAAAAAATAACTTGCTTGTATTTTATATGTTTCAGGTGTGAGAATTTGCAAGAGCTAATTCTTACAGAGAATTTTCTTTTAGACCTACCAGTGTCTATAGGCAATCTTCGTAATTTAAATAATTTGAATGTTGATAGAAACGGCTTGAGATCTCTACCGGTAGAAATTGGTAAGATTTAAAAAAAACTGATTTTTTTCTATTAAACTTCGGGTCTTAATCTATATAATAACATAAGAAATTCATGTTAAAAAAGATATAAAAAGATTAGTAATTAAAATAAATTTATTTCGCTTTTGTAGGAAATCTAAAAGAATTAGGTGTATTGTCTTTAAGAGACAATAAGTTGCAATATCTCCCGGGTGAAGTAGGACAATGTACTAATCTTCATGTCCTAGATGTATCTGGAAACAGGTATGTGTAATTTTTACGAATCATGCGATCTTCAATTATGAAGAAAGAGATAACGTTTAAAAATCATTTGAGAAGAAATTTACACATTTATTTTAATTACTCAAACACATGATATCGTAAACATTGTTGTTGTACAGATTACAATTTTTGCCATATTCCTTACTCAACTTGGACTTGAAAGCCGTATGGTTGAGCGAAAACCAGGCGCAACCGATGCTAACGTTTCAAACGGACATTGACGAAGAAACGGGGCAAGAAGTATTAACGTGTTTTCTTTTACCACAACTAGTGTTTCGTCCTGACGGTTAGTAATTATGATTGATTAGCTTTTTTTTTTTTTATTAAAATTTTATCTGGAATTTTCTACAAAAAATTCGTTCGAATTGTACACGCAGCTTAATTATTTCTAAAGTTTTTATACTTGCAACTTTACAACTAGCGATCTCTTCTTCTTAGATTCAGTCAGACTAGACATGATGGTCGGCATGAGAAACGTTCAGGGTGAAATGCGCGAGCTGACAAGTAGCGATGATGAAGGTTGGCAAGAGAAAGAGGCATCGAGAACACACTCGGTGAAGTTTACTGACGAGCCGCCACATGCGGATAAAGAGGTAAGTTTTATCTGATTCCTATATAGATCAGGTTTTGGTACTTTATCTTCTCTTTTTCACTCTTATTTCTTTTTATTTGCGCAGACTCCATTTATACGTCAGAACACACCACATCCGAAAGAGTTAAAAGCTAAGGCACACAAACTGTTGAGCAAAGCGAGAAGCGAAAGTCGATCGGCATCGACAGAGGAACAGGTAAGTCTTGTGGTTAACTTTTTTTTTCTCTTTTCAGCTTATTATAAGTTAGTAATTCTTTAAAATAATTCTTTTGATAAGTTCTCTTTAATGGAACTTTTCGTGTTTCATTTTACATAAGATAACATGATTGAAACTTTTTTCAGGATGTTTCTCAAACATTCGGATTAGATAAGACCGAATCGGAGATGTCGGAAAAGCCCGAAGACATGCCACATGAGCAAGATGAAATAGAGTGCAATACCGTGCAAAACGATCACAAGGTTCCGGAATCTGGCGTCGAATCGGATGGCACGGACGCTCAACTTAACAAAGAAAGAGATAGTTCCGTTAAAGACGCTACCGAATTTCGAACAGTAAATAACTTTTTATCATTGTATTAATTAAATCTTGATTTTTTTCCACAAAGTTTTCATACGCGAGCATTTTCTATACATCCTGTTGACTTCAAGTGTCTCACTTCACAGAATGCAATAGCGGATGAGTGTGTCCCGGAATCGAAAGAGGAAGATTCCGAAGACGAAGATATGCATAAACATGTTGAATTTGCGGAGGACACGACTAACGAAGACAAGCCCAATAAGCTTCAACGTCGAGACACTCCACATCATTTGAAGAACAAACGTATTGACACGATTGATAAAGAGAAAGCTGCTAATCTTATTGCACAGGTTGATATAATCACTTAATCACAAGAAGTTTAATAATTGACTTGAAACAATCTATTTTTCAGGATGGAGATTTATTTTTCTCTCTTCTTCTCTTATAAAAATAGTTAAAAAATTTTTATAATATATGTTTAATCGATATCATTTTATGTTCATAGGTTATGAAGAAAGCTGAAGAGATTTCACAACCGCAAGTAGAACCTGCAGAAACATTTGAGATGCAGAGTCAAGGTAAGTTGACGAAAACGAAGATCTATAAAAAGCACGAAATCTTTCGCGTTATTTACACTTTACACTTAGATTAAGATAGTTACATATATTTATACGTTTAGGGTGTTAAAAAGTTTCAGACATTCTTTACATTTATCTACAAAATGAGTTTAAATGATAAAGAACTTTTTATTAAACAGCAGAAAGAATTCATAAGACTCTTTATTTAGCTTCATATCGCAGTTTACATTTATCGTGTAGTAGGGAAACCTCTGATAAGATAAATCTCTTACTCCATCTACGTGAGTCTTATCATTAATTTAGTTATCAATGAGTATTTCGATGGCGCGAGTCGGAAAGTGACTAATTGCGGGAGTTTGTTGTACGCGTGTGATGTTGTGCATGTAATAAACGAAATAAATAATTATATATTTGACACAGCCGCAAATTATTTAGTATAATGCCTAAAAGATACAAATGTTACATTAGAAAAAAGGGAGTCAAACAAGGTTAAAACAGACACTTATTCACCAAAGAAGAGCGCGATTTTATTTATTAAGTTAACCGAAAGTTCTGAAAAAGGAGATTTATATGTTATTTCAGATGTGGAACCGACATTAGAGGTGCGAGAAGAGCAATATGAAATTCACATAGAAAGAACGACTGGCGGACTAGGTCTGTCGATAGCTGGTGGCATCGGGTCAACGCCTTTCAAAGGCGACGATGAAGGCATCTTTATTTCAAGAGTTACTGAAGGTAAAAAAAATCTTCATTAGTGAGGAAAGTAAATATTTTTATCGAAAACAGTGATGTTTTAAGTTTGGGTATTTCTTCGTGTATTTTTAGGTGGTCCTGCTGACTTGGCTGGGCTGAGGGTAGGCGACAAAGTAATATCTGTAAATGGAGTATCAGTAGTAAATGTAGATCATTACGATGCCGTAGAAGTGTTAAAAGCTTGTGGGCGTGTTCTTGTGTTAGTCATCATAAGAGAAGTCACAAGGATAGTTCCATCGTATGAACATGTATGTATAAAACAGCCGTTTCTTTTTATTTAGAGAAAAATATTAAATTACACTTTTTCAATTTGTAAATCATCTTTGGCAATTATTGTGTTCAGGTCTTGAGAAAAGATTCCGTGTGCTCCAGCTTAAGCACAAGTAGAGCACCGAGCGCGACATCTTATGTTTCATCCACAGCATTGTCGCATACTTTAGAGAATGGCGACACAACTCACGAAACGACAAAGGTAACGTCTCTGCTTCATATATTTTAACAAGTGACGAATTTTCAGTTGAAGTAAAATAAAGAGTTAAATTCGATATAATTGCAGACAAAAAAAATTCCCGAGCCTATAGCTTCTGTAAAAACGACTAGTAGTGAACCTATAGTACCCGTTCTCTTTCACACGACGTTAATACGTGATCAAAATGGACTTGGGTTTAGCATCGCTGGTGGAGAGGGTTCGCCACCGTTTAAAGATAATAGTGACGTAAGTTTTTTTTTGTAAAACTGAATATTTTTCAATTTTGTTTGTTAAAATTAGCAAATAATTATTATTATATGTTATCTTTACAGGCAATATTTATCTCGAGAATCACGGATGGTGGAGTTGCCCAAAAAGACGGTAAATTATTGGTTGGAGACAAAGTAATGTCTGTAAGTATATATATTTTTATTAGATCTGAAACAAATTTGTATTAGATGAATACTAGCTAAAGTGTTTTGCGTCATTTTTGTAACTTGCAGATTAACGGAGTGGATATGAGAGGAGCGAAGCACGAACAAGCGGTGGCTTTGCTCACTGGCTTAGAAAGATTCGTACGATTAGTAGTCGAACGGGAAATACCGCTTTCTCAAGCTAACAGCGTCGCAACTCCCTCCGAAAAGTCGCCGCGCGTTATAGGCACGCCAAAACCTTACACAGGTCTGTACAATGCCAACAGCTATATAGCGAATAAGCCCACGTACGCTGGCTATCGTCGCTCTATGGATGTTGACAAAGCGCTCTCGCCGAGTCCCACTTCGAAAACGCCGCCGCCGTTACCGGCGTTGCCTCCGAAAACCGATGTTGTCAACGGAACGGCTAAGATGAACGGCGTGTCCGATCCAGGAAACACTCTGAAAAGCGTTTCACCGGTGTCTCCCAGTCCGACGGCTAACCAAACTTATCCGCAACCAGCTCCCAGGCATAGTGTCACACAAACGACGAGTGCACCCACGAATAATACCACTTCCGCAGCCACTACTCCTCAAGGAGAGCCTCGACCGGCGTCTCCGCAGGAGGATATACAGGTACCGAAGCCAATCACCAACGAGGAATTTCAAGCTATGATCCCCGCTCATTTCCTTCGACCTCCAACATCCTCGCCTTCGCCAGACTCCCATCAGGGCCCCATTGTGACAGTGACGATAAAGCAGCCCGATACATTACCCGGCGATGTTAACTTCCCCCCGGCTCCTACCACACTTGGTAAAGTTACTGAAACCATCACAAAGAGCACACTCACCGAGACCGTCGTAACTAGAGTGACTGACAACAAGTTGGTGCAACCGCTTATCATCGAGGTATGTGCTCGCTACTTAGACAAGCATCAAATTACATTGCACATGTAGTTAAATAGAACCGTCAGCGCAGTTCTATTCTTCTGTAGAAGCTTTACTCGTGTCCTACTACTTCCTTCTTTATCCGTTTTTGTCTTTCTCTATGTCTTTTCCAACTCTTATTCCGATCAATATTATTGACACTAAACAAATGGATTAAATATTTATGTAAATTTACATTTGAAGTATACAACTAATTTAGCGCATCGTTATTTAGGACGTTGTTCTTGTAAAAGAAGGTTCTCTGGGCTTCAGTATTATAGGAGGAACTGATCATTCCTGCACACCATTTGGAGCGAAAGAACCTGGAATTTTTATATCTCACGTAAGTCTCGTTTTGATTCAGTATTATTTTTTATCTTCTTACTTTTATTATACACTTATTTGTTTCTATTGAAATGTTTTCAGGTTGTTCCCGGTGGCATAGCGGCCAAATCTGGAAAACTGAGGATGGGTGATAGAATATTGAAGGTAAACGGTACGGATGTGACAAAAGCAACGCATCAGGAGGCGGTGATGGAACTCTTGAGACCAGGGGAGCAGATCGTGCTCACCGTTCAACACGACCCACTTCCAGAAAGTTATCAGGTAAATAACGCATAATTCGTGATTGCTCTCAATTGCTTTTAATCTTTAGATTAGCAATATTTAGATTAGCGATGCTTATAGAGCAACAAATCCACAATCAATATAACTTTATAGAGTTATATATAGTGCAAAATTTTGCACATATATGCACTGGCTCTGTCATTTAACACCGATAAATACGCACATTTGAAAGATTGTGTCTTGGAAAAAAAAATACGACTACAATTACGCTTAGAAACTATAGGCACTCTATTTACTGAATAAATTGCTCTTCGAAAACGTTTCTGTTTTTGTTTTATTAACGTCTCCAAGGGAGTGCTTGTTAGAGAGTGCAGGCAGCGGATCTCGGTGCTTTAGCGTGTGACTATTTCTTTTTATCTAATGCATCGTTTTTTCTTTATAATTTGCCCCCACAAGCTGGTCGAAATAGAGTACATCCCTGTGACAGTAAGTACTCGATGCATTTTGACCCGATTGAACTTCACGTTCTTCACCGTATGCTTTATCTCACCATGGCTCCGAAACTTCACTATTTACATCTATTATGAATGACTTGCTTCTTGCTTATGCTGAGTTTTGTTTTACGGAAACTTATCTTACGTTCAAGCGCTTTTTATGCTTTGCATCTTACGCCATTTTTACTTAATACTATTAAGTGAATAAAACCGAGATAATTTTTACTCTATACAAAACTTTGGTTGAACTTTGTTCTTGTATTTTTTTCTAATGTCTAATATTTGAGTCGTTGTTTCTTGCAAGTTTTCAATTATTAAATGTAATTGAATTTGAATACTGTCAAAATACAATAAATGTGAATATAAATGTAAATATCACTTGATTGTAACTTATGATTGAACAATTTATTATACATGTATAATTTAAAGTAAAATATTTGTTCTCTCACAGTTCAGTTAAAATAACAGTAATATACAGTTGTGTACTATTGTTCATTTCTGTAATTTTAACATTTCTTTGACAGAAGGAGGATTATTTTTACTAAAGGAATTAATGTAACTTGTTTTAGGAATTAATGATAACAAAGGAAGCAGGTGAGAAGCTCGGCATGCACATCAAAGGAGGTCGAAAAGGACAGAAAGGCAATCCTTTCGATCATACCGATGAAGGGGTTTTTATATCAAAAATTAATTCGGGTGGTGCGGCCAAGAGAGACGGACGATTAAAGGCAAGTGTATTATTTGTAAAACTTGTGTCTATTTTTCTATTTTAATATTAATTTGTATTTAAACGCGTTTTTATATTTCACAACAGGTCGGAATGAGGTTACTCGAAGTTAATGGAACGTCATTGCTCGGTGCTACTCATCAAGAAGCCGTCAATATTCTCCGGTGCTCAGGGAATACGATTACACTGATTGTGTGCAAAGGTTACGACAAAAGCGAGATCGATCCGTTAATAATGTTGTCCGACAGTAAAGATTCCAAAGATGCTAGAGCGCCGCACGAATCCGGCAAGGATTCGGCTGCTGACGGTATTAAATCCTTGTCGCAAAGTGTTTCCAGTTTAGATCGTGACGATGAGGAAGCCGCAATACTTAGACAAGAACAAGAAATGAAAGCTGAGCTCGTTGCGTGGGAGCAAGAAGAAAGAGAACGCGCGCTTATAGAAAACAGAGAGAAATCAACACCCGAAAAAGTAAGATTTGTTTATATACGATAAAAAGCTATGTGTTTCTCCCTAGCAAGTTTTAAAGTTTTTCGATTTTACTAGAAAAACTGTAGATGAAATGAAAGTTTTTTTATTGTCAAGTTACATTTGGGCAAATGTAAATTTTTGTAAAACGAATGTAATTTGTAATTAGTTTGTTATTTTTTTATAAATTCTACATGTAACAATTCAATTTATTCCATTTGTGCATTTTCCGATTTTGACACAGGTGTTAGATGTTGTACGAGCAGCGGAATCCTTAGTGAGTAAATCGAGTAGTCCTGTAGATATGATGGTGCCACCAAAGTCACCCGGCGGTACCAAGGATCTCAAAACTACTACGATCGTTATGAGTAAACACACGCTAGCACCTCAAAATCCTAATAATGTGAGTACACATTGAGTATTACATTGATAACTTCAAAATTATTTTCTATATATAGTTTATATTTGTCAAACATCCCTAATAAATTGCTGACTTGTACATTGTAATTTTGTATATGTAGCATTTCTTGAAATTAGAATTTTTTTTTTTGATTATAAATTAGAAAATAACATTTTTTTCCTTAAAAAATTTTAACATCTAGTAACTTATCTTTTCAAATAACATTTTGACTTGTTTCTATAACTTGGAATAATATTTTAATTTAATCCTTTCGTTACGCCAAAGTAAAAAAATTCTATAAAAAATATCAGAGAGTCGAAACATTGAATTACATTGCATCAATACAAAAATATATAAATACTGAACGCATATATACGCCTATAACATATTCTGAACAACGTTTCAAAATGCATATATGCGCCTACAGCAGTGAAAGGATTAACAAACAAAACATACATCATATTTGTTATTCCATTATTTACAAATATTGTATTATAACGAGTATTGCATGCGATAATTTGAATTGTTTTTTACTCAGCCATTGATAAATCAATAATATATGCATTCTTATCTTACCACAGATATTGTCTTTGGTTTGCTTGCTTCGCATGATTTTTAAATTGAAAGTATTGAACATTTTGCATGTCTCTTTTTTCATCCGAGACGATGTTGTTACTGATCCACAAAGAAAGATGTGCATTCTTCTTTAGGTTTAAAAACCCCTTTCAAAACGACACAATCAATATATAAAAAAAGACTGTGAAATAATCCTTCCGTTAGGCGTCAGTTAAGTTATTCGTTCCGACAAGAGTTCCAAAAGTAGACATCTATCAGCTGATGTAAATACGATCTCTGTATACGCGATATTATTAGGTAAATGGCGCATGAAATGTTGTCGATGTCTTTTTAGCGTCGCATGCTCATTTGAGCGCCAAAAAGAGAGATATTTCCCATGTTTACAGACAGTGGAAGATGATAGTGCTACTTTGGCTGCCCACTAACAGGAGTGAGTCGTTCGTCTTTCTACTCATTTTTCCCCGTGTCTGCGTCCATTGCCTCTGATACTACAGGATACCTTACCGTGACAAAAGATTCTCTAAGATTCACATGGCATTGACTCGCGTATCATAATTTATTGCGTTTTCGTGCGTCCGCAAGTGTCACGTATACACACACGTATATAGCAAAGCTATTGTTACACTATTCGTTGCTGATACTGCCATTACTGATATTAAGTATTATTGGAAGAATATGCGAATAACTGGATTAAGTCTGTAATTTAATTTTTTGCTTTGATGAACAAGAAATGAGGTGAAATTTTCACATGATGACATATAAGTGTGATATCTGATACTCTCGAGACTAAAAGTGTGTCATATACACGTACACAATGTATATAATACATCGAGTTATACATAGATCATGTATATAACTCGCATATGTTTATAAATGTTGAATAACAAAGGAGTATATTTCTGTGATAGATAGACAGAAGTTGTGTAGCGAAGCATTTCTTTGGTGTACTTGAAAGAACTTTTTAAGTAAGATTTTCACACTGATTCTTAACATTTCTTTGCAATGGTGACTTAGCTGATGCAACACGCACCTGTATAAAATGAGAGTGTTACAGAAAAGAGAAGAATTAAAACTAATCTCGACTAATCATTACGTGATTTTTCCTTAACTAATGAATAATATCTGAAAACAAAAAACAATTTGTGATACGTAATTAGAGATTTTTGCAATCAGCATAAAAGCTTCTAGAAGCTTTCGTTAGTTTTTTTTTGTCCGGTAGATCTTTAACACATTGCCGTCTGATTGTAGACGTCGATTAATATCTCCGATCGGCAATATACATATATTAATTACGAGATACTGCAATAAAATTTTTAATTATGTGAACTACAGGGATACACTCTACATATCTACTGTTTACTTTTTCTAATAGAGTACTGAAAGTATATATTATCATTTGTGTTGATAACGATTGTCAGCAGTTTTTATATGAAAAAAACGTTATAAGATCTAGCTAAACTGCTAGTATCATTCTGTGTTTGACATTTGACTAAATAATTTGAAGAAAAAAACTATTTTCTACGTAGGAAAGAGACAAAAGAGAGAAAAGAAGAGAGAGAGAGAGAGACATTTATATAAAAATGCCGATAATTGTTTTATATCTCGCTGTTAAAACATGAATATAAAAAACAAAAATTGAATTGATCTTAGCAATGCATTGTATTATATCGCGTTATAGAAGAGAATATGATAGAGATATAAAAAAAAATAAAGATTATATATGAATAATTATATATATATATATATATAAATAATGCCATATTTCCTAGTTGAACTATCACCTATGTAAATATATATATCATCATATTAATTTGAAAACCATATGAGCATTACATTTTACATTATTCATTTAATATGGCACAATTTTTTAATTTTTAACATTGCATTTCTGCAACAAACTTGTCCTCAACCATTTCTCTTCATCATACACCCAAAATTTTGCCGAAGAGCGAAATTGTAATTACGAATGTAATCTGTTGTAATGTTCTAAGATTGTTCAGTGTGAGATAGGAAAAGTTGAAAAAGCAATTAAATTTTACATCATCAATACTTATTGGTACATGTTGGTACATGTAAAAAAAAGATACAATCTTTTGGAGAAAGATATATTTAATGCAAACGCATGATTGATTCCATCTTACAAAGCACTGTTATCAATCTGCTTTTATTGCAAACCAACCAAGGAAAAAAAAATCTTGATTTGTGAAAATAACATTGTTGTATCGGGCATATTTTTAAATATTGGCCTTTATCTGAGTTAGATCTACTAACGATCTTAAAGCACTTAATATGTTTTAATACTGCAATTGAATCATATCATTATTGAAAATCAATGTATCTACATATTTTCTATAAGCAGTATAATGTTCACATATAACTCTAATGGACCAGATGTTTATATATATACATGTATATATGTAATGTATAACATATATATTACATATATATAGTACTACACTATTAAATAAGCTGACATTTATTTAAGAAAGAAGAAAAATCTTACTGAAAGGTGTGTTAATGTTAAAGTTCCAGTTGATCGGCATAGGGGTAAAATGTGGGTGTTTTTAAGATATTTCGCCTTATGCATAGAAGTTTTCTGAAAGTCGTTACAGTTATTCCTGTAAAATATATATTTAAAATGGAGATACTTTTTCATAATCAGATTTAGATAGGAAGAAAAAATATAATTGAAGAATATTATTTTATTGAGTAACGTAGTTTTACAGCTGATTTTTATCGTATTGTTTCATATAAGATCTTACAGTAGAGGAGACTGTTTTCACACATTATGAAACAATTTTTATGACGTTAAATCTCTCAAATATTTTTTTTTTTAATTTGATAAACGCAAATAAATAAATTGAGATCTTGTAACAACACAAGATAACTAATATAAATTAACTTATATAAATGTTTTATTAGCTCTTAAAATTGTGTGTGATTGAAGATTGTTTTAAAATAATACTCGTGTACCTGCTTGTTTTATTTAAAAAAAAGAAAAAAAACATTTATAGGTTCACATCTCTTTCTAATTTCTACAAAAATGATACAAATATACAGCAATAAAAAAATAAATAAAATATATACTTATATTTAATATAATGTGTTTGTAAATGTGTGTTACGTTACGATGATATATCAAAGAATTTATTATTCCTGTGAGAAATAAGAAATAGAGTATTCATTAATTTATATATTTTACAAACTGCATAATATAAAACTGCAATATAAAACTGCATAATATAAAACTGCAAAGCAGGAAGGAAAAGGAAGGTAAAGTAGCACAATAAAGTAGAACTTGCTGACAAAGTGTTCTAAGGTACTCGAGATATATGTATATACATATATATATACATATATATATACATATATATATATATGTGTGTGTATATATATACATATATATAAAATATGTACGACAGTCTCCACTACATCGATACGTATGATGATGCGTATAGGGTACAAATATAGAAATACCTTTATAAAATGAGAGAGAATGTATCGGTTATACGTTTATAAATTAAATTATGCGAATGTTGTGCATGATTTATTGCAATAGTACAATTGAGAGATATACTATTAAATGTACATATATACGATCACAAGAAGAAAATGAACGCGCGCAATCGGACAAATAAGTTTGAGAAATTCTTATTTGAATTCTACATAGATTTTGTATGACGTGTAGCATTCAAAATAAATCTGTTTTAAATTATAGTTATTATACGAATTTTACGGAGACATTTTTAACGATTCAATTTAGAGATGTTAATGTTTGATTTTTGTTTTTCACACTATACACAGTTTTTTTTTCTTACAGAAGTTTTTATAGATTAATATAATGAAGTGAAAAAAAAAAACATATTCTGTATTGTTTCTCTCCTATTTTGTTAAAAATTTACATCAGTTGAGTTTGTATGTTGTTGGTCGCTTCGCATGTAATTAATTCCTTTATTATGATGAATCACTCCGATTTATTTCACTCGATCTTATCTTCTATCCCTGTATATGTATTAACTAAAGAACTAATACCATTTTCCATGTTATTTATCCAGTCAAGAACGAATGAGACAACTGGAACATCAAAGGATCCCTCTTCGTCCAAGTCATCTGCGATTCCCGATCTTTCTAAGACTGCGAATTTCGATCGTTCCACCTCTATGCACACCTTACCTTCCCCGACGAAGAAAAAATCTTTGCCAAAACGCAGCATCACGTTTGCCGATCTGCCGCCTTCTTTAAAAAAGAGCGCGGATTGCATCGCTTATCTGTCCCGTGACAAACTATCCGCGACTCCCACAACCGAACAACCAATTCGGTCGTCGCAAGAAACACTCGATTCCCATCCGCAAATAACATCCTCTCAAATGCACGCACGTTTCCAACTTCCTCCAACGCCTCTAACTAATCCCGAACGCTGGACAAATCTTGACACTTCAACTCCTCTTAGAAAGCAACAGATAGCACGCTCTGTTGGTGGAAATGTTGGTGAGGTGGGTTTTAGAAGCATTATGTAACTACGTACACACTAACGTATATACGTTTTATTATACTTGCACTTTAGACGTTCTGTTAAAAATGCAATTCTTTTTTTCTCTTTTCGTCCTTTCATGAACATTACGAATGATGATTATTTGTGTAAATGTTATTTAATACAGCAATCTCCTACTTCATCCCCAACACCACCATTGATGAAAATGTCAGTTAGCGACAAAAAGAAGCTATTTGAAAGTGCCATGGAAGAACATTTAAAACCATCTCCCAAACCAGGTGAGACAAGTACATAGTTTTTATCCCATAAAATTGTGATAAAAAATATGTAGATAATTCAATATTTGATTTTTCGATGATTGTGTTACAGATAAGATATTTAGCTTTTTGAGTCAGGATGAGGTGGAAAAGATGAGACAAGAAGAAGGTAAACAGTTATTCAAATATGTTACATAGTTTTGCAAGTTTTATATATTTGTTTTGATGCGTTAAAGTTGAAAAAATCTGAATGTATTTTATAGAGAAAAAGATTGCAACTTTGACGCGAGACGAGCTCAAATCGTGGGCACAACTTGATGAAAATGAAGGTCTCGAAGATTTAGACACAATGGAAGATCAAGATACTGGGCGACCTAAGTAAGTCTCTAATATAAATAAATATATTTATTATATTCATTATATTGTGTGATTGTGTATATTTGTATTGACCTGAGTTGCAATATTTTCTTTCAGTAGCCGATTAAGTTCACGAACGTCAATTCCTCTAATCCCGGATCTCCCCAGCAGCGTGAGAACAGCGAAAGCAGAACGTCGTTTGAAAGAACGATTGATACAAGAAGTAATTATTTTAACAATTATTTATTTACATTATTTCTCAATGTTCTGAAAAAAAAACAAACATTTTATGTTTAAAGTGAGATAATAACGATCTATTTAACTATACAGGGTCTTCTTTCGGACGAAGATGACGAACACCTTCTAAGCCCTGCCGAACAGCGAGTACTTAGAGCAGAGAAACGAGCCGCTTGGAGACAAGCACGTCTCAAGTCTCTCGAACAAGTAAAGCTTTCTTACAACTGTAATAGTATTATTTTTTTTTTGTAGCACATCTTGAGTGTTTGTTTTTTCTGTTTAGGATGCGCTTCAGGCACAGATGGTAATTAAAAAGATGAGCGAAATAATGGACACCAATAAAAATGAAGACGCGCGCGACGCGACTGATCTTTGCAAAAATGAAGATACGCGTGAAGCGACCGAACAGCGTTCTCCCGATCCGGAAAAACCAGTCGAAGTAAGCATTTGCGAAATGGCACTTCACCAGAGATAACTCAATTTTTACAATTATTTAACATACGTAACAAAACCTTTTTATTTTTTTCTAAAACATACAATTGACCTGTGCAAGCTTGATTGATTTTTCGAATTTGTGTGTTTAATCCTGATTGTTTACTAATCGCTGTCTTCTAGTTTACTAATCTCGCCTGAACTAACACACCATTCATTAAGTAAAAGAAGAAAAAAAGAAGAGGAAGAGATTCATATTACTACAACCGTTCCCCGTTTTGTCTCTTTTGCTATCTTATCTAGTTTGCTACGTTACGGCCGTCTAGCGCGGATTTCCCTAAGCTCGCTGTGCGCAGTAAAGTGGGTCCCCCTAAAGAGATACGCGAATCCGAGAAAGTAGTGGATGAGAAGGTCACTCGGCGTACCGAGGAATATCTAGATGAGGTAACGGGCGAACGTCGTGTACGAACAGTCGAATACGTCGAGAAGCTCATTGAGCGTCAGGTATTACATTAATAAAAGCTAAGACTTGCACCAGCATTCAAGTATATCATACACACCTGTCGTATTCAATGAGGGGGAGGAAAAAGCACAGTTGCGAATCATTATTGTTGCAACGATTGTCTATGAACTGCACCGCATTCATTTGAGAACATTGTTTCTTTTTTTTTAGTTTTTTAATCGTACACAGATTAAGAGTCATTTTTATGCCAGATCACCACAAACATTTCAAAAAATTCGCGAATTTGTGATAATCCCTTGTCGAGTTTTAATAACTAGTAAATTCAAAAAGTTAATTGACATTAATTAATTTAATATACTAAACATTAACATACTAAAAGGAAAGGAGTAAAGTATGCCACGCCTATTTGACTTACTTTAATTCTACTTACACATTACACAAGAGAAAATGTTATATTGTTTTGTTGCTCTTTCTTATGATTCGCATAACATCTGTGTATTGTTCGTTTTTCAATCGTTATATTATGTTTATTGTTTCAAGACTCCTCCATCGCTTCCATCAATGGTACCTTACGCACCATCTTGAACTATGAATGTCATTTCTACTGATCCTACTAACAACTATTTTCCTGAACTATCGGTAATTTGGTTTTAAATCTTATTTGTGTATTTTTAAGCTTGCTTATTAGAGCTATCTGCACGTAACACATGCATGATTAATTCTTTTTCGTGTTGTCTTACACACTATACAAATGCGCTTATTATACATGCAGAAATAAACTGCAATTCTGAAAAATTACAAATATCTTGACATGCTTATATTCCGCAAAGAATATTGCAAAATTGTCAAAAATTTTTGCTATACTGCAAGCTGTTTGAAAAGCATTTTTAAACTGCGTTGCCAATCAATTTGTAACGCAAAATTGGTACACAATTGATACATTACGAAATTTATACATTTTCGTGATTAGGTGGAAACTCTGCGAGAGAAAATTATATCCTTGGAATTGAGCAACGCCGAAGACGATGTAGAAAGTATAACCGGTACCGGTGCGAGCGAGGGTGAGAGCGAAAGCGAAGACACTGCGGGACAAAATACAACGACTATTGTGGAAGAAAAAACGGATTCTCAAGATGCGACTGACGTTATTCCCGCTAAAACGGCTAAAACAGACGTAACACCCACGAAAAAGAAAAAACGTAAGCGGTCGAAGAAAGGTCGTCACTGATGAAAAATTGTGCTTTTTAACGAAAGTAGGTATAAAACATTTAATGTGTTAAATGTAATTCGATAAGAATCGGCGAGAGAGAGATTTTATTATATTTCGATATTTTATTATATTTCGATATTTTAATATTATACAAATTTGTTGTGTATGTCACCGTTCTATATGTAAATCGGTACCATTTATACACTGCATATATATATAGAGCATTATATATATATAAAATCATAACATGCGTGTAATACACGTGCACATTCGAGAATATGAAATTGCTTTTAACTTTAATTTCTGATGCAACGGTGCGTGAAGCAAACGTACCTGTGTTCTTTTTTTTTTATTCTTCACAAATAAGATAACAAAAACAAAAATATCTAATCTTGTAGTTATATATTATATATTAAGTAAAAAAAAATATTAGATATTTAATGAGGAACTTTCAATGAGTATAATACGTCCATCTATGCAGATTTGTAACATCGTTTGTTACATTCTGTGTGCGTACGATGTGTGTATACAACACAGTTTTACGATATGTATACATACATTGTACAAATTGCAGTGTTCTATTTTAATAATTGCAGTGCGAAGTCTGATGTACATGACATACACGCCAGATTATTGGTATTTATACATCTTTCAATGTTGAATGCCGCGCTACTGCAGTTTCATACACATATACATTCTTATTAATACATATATATTATATATATATTTATATATATATTTTACATACATATCTCGTGTTTAATATAATATTACGGGAATCTGACTAGGTTAAAACTTACGAGTTTAAAATAATGAAATTTTAGCAAAAAAAAAAAAAAAAACCGTAAGATTGAAGATATAAGAGAAGTAGATAAAGTTTTTTAGTAACTAATTGTAGAGCACGAAATGAATATAACGTTTATACATATAATAACACTTGTTATTATTTTCCAATTATTTTTACATACTCTGATTTTATATGATTATTACATTCGATAATATAATTTTTGCTACACACTTTTCCCCTCGCATGGCAAGATGATGTGTACATGCAGCAAAAACTTTGCGATAAAAAGACACAAATGATCGCCGAACGCGATTGCATTTCTACACGCATGAGAATCATGCGCACTTCCAATTTTGCATGTAATCTTTCGAGAAAATTTACAATGATTTCTTTATAAAAAATGTTAAAGATGTGATACAATCTTAAACAGTTATAAAACTGTTAGATATATGTTTTATACTTGTGTGTGCGCATTGTAGCATTTTATAAAACGTCCATTCTCTTATACTGATTGTTTATCGCAGCATCGGTAAATAAAAAAACGAGTATTTTAAAGTTGTTATTTCTACTAATATATTAATTTGATATAATGTAACGTGTAAAGTACATTTATAAATAATTAAATAACGTTGAGAGACACAATGATAAGGTGTAGGCTTTTAGTGGATTGACAAATAGCCTGTCTTTTTTTTTTTTTTTTTTTTTTTTTTTTTATTTATTTGATTTATTACACATATGTGTTTCACGCAAAAGTATTCTGATCTTTTAATTTAGATCACATTTAAAAAATTCATTTTAGATTTTTTTGCACATTAGGAGGAGCCAATAAGCTCGTGCAAAATGTAGACCATTGCAGATATTTGATTTTTAATCAACAGAACAATATATCGAGCCTGTACGCATACATGTTTAATGTCCAAGAATGTATTTTTATAATTGTACGTGCAAAATGGTTAGTTCGGTTATATGCAAGAGAGACTCTGAAGTATTTAATTAAGACATCACAATATTCACACTTAATTTGTTATCTATATAATATATATTCGTATTATTGTTTACCGTACATATTTAAGTATTATTTTATATCGAGCATTACACACACACACACAAACATAACATTATTTTTTAATCTGGATACAACAGACGGTTATGATGCATATTTATTCGACAAATGATGTGAAACGTCAACTTTCCATAAATGTAAATAATAAGAAAAATTGAACAAAATTGCGATTTTAAACGCGATTTAAAGTGCGATTAAGAACGAGGGACCAATGAAGAAAATCCAAGCCAGCCCGTCAACTTTCCTATGTCTGTGACCAAGGCACACTCTTAAAAAAACATCGTGTTTTATCGATATATATGAGGAGTTGGGTGTTGGGAAGTTGTCTATGCGCACGGAAAAACAAAAAAAAAAAACAAAAAATTATGTTTCGTATTATAAACTCAGCTACCCAGCATCCAAAGTAGTTGTTGATATCATAAATGTTCAATGGCAAAATCAACAACAATATTCAATTATCAATATTGTATGAGAATTAGAAGTGCCAATTCATACGTACACATACATATATATTACTTATTAGTGACTGTTGTCATACAGAATGTATACCATATTTTATTTTTTCGCTGCCTTTTCTCTTAATTTTGTCTTTGCAATATATATTTGCGGCATAACAGCGAAAACATCATACAATCATCATTTCAAAAGCATTTGTAACTACCGTTATTTACGCGCGCGCGTATATACATTATTAATAATCTTCCACAAATCCGCTGGTAAAAGTTTTACTGATTTAGGGCGGTTAAAGTACAATAATGTATCTTTAGAATATTTCGCCAAATTTGAAGTTGGAAAAGAAAAGATAAAGTAAGGTAGTTATATGTAAAGATAAAATCGATTGTGCGCATTTTTGCAATAAAACATTATTAGTTTATCTATAGAATGTGCATTTATTTAGAATTTTATATTGATGTGTTTCTTATTCCTATTCAAACATTTATATACTTTGCGATAAGATTTGTTGATTGATTTTTAATTATTATATATTTAATTATATATAGACAATTATATAAGAATACACACACATACATACTGATAAATGTAATTCACCATGTAAACCTGTTTTTTTTTTTTTTTTTCTATTTTTCTATTTTTTGGGCGCTATAATACCTTCCAACTGAGTCTGAAAATTACAATTTTACTATCACATATTTCAAACAATAAGACACTTTTTCTTCTTACCTTTAATTGCAAATTTGTTTTCTTCAGAAATTGCACCTCTTCCATGTGTTTCTTCTCCTCCGCCTCCCGCATTTCGGCCGCTCTCTTCTCTAACCGATCGTACTTGAGTCTTAATTCCGCAACTGTTTTTTCTAATTCAGCTTTCTGCGCTTGTAATTCCTCAACTGTGTGAATCAGATCTTCTTTGCCTTGTTCGGACTGTAAAGGTAAGCCATGAAATTGAATTGGATTTCAAATACATTTTTAAATTTATGTCTAGATATAACGTACCTGCAACGCCTTACGCATCCCGAAGGCAATACTGCTCTGATACAATGTCTGATATGCAGCCAGTGTCATTTTAAGTTCGTCTCTTATTCTCAATAAAAGCAATCCACGTTCCGCGCAATTTACAGTCACTTGTCGTATTAACTCGTCTAAAATGAACAAGAGGAATAATTTATTAATTAAGCTACGTGTTTTATAAATTATTTTTTATTTATTATGGAGAATTAACATTCGCACCGAAACACTGTGTATAAAGCTGCCTACGGACTGGACAAATACCCGTCTCCCTGGCTTGTCTCTGCTGCAGTCGCATGTCAAGTTGCTCTTGCAAATTGATCACGTCCAATCTTGTTGCAGGAGTACTCGACAGCTAAGTAACACATTTTATACACGTTACGAATTATTATCTACATCTAATAAACATTTATACAGAGAATTTTTGAGAATTAATTTTATTACATGTTGAGCCCATATCTGGCCGTCCTCTTCCCATTCCTTTGGCGGCAGAATTTTATTTAGAATTTCGAAAGTTTCCCGTCGCACATCAACCAAGGGTGCAGCTGTTTGGATTTTGCAAGCGGACACGCCGATTCTGGTAACCGGTTCTTTACGTGGCTGTTTTGGAAAATAAAATTCATATCGTGTTAACACATAAGCAAACACAAGATTTTACTTTTAGAATTCATGATTCAAGAAAAAACGTAAAGGATAATTTTTAAATAATAATATGTTTGAGATTTACTGCACCTTCTCTGGATGAGTTGTAATCAGAACTGGAGTATCATATTTGACAAGCGTATCCAAGGAAGGAATTAAGCGTTGTTCTTTGATCGCGGTTGCCATTTCTTCTTGTAAATACACGTAGAAGATTTACGCGCGCGCATAAAACATATCTTTGAAAAACGTACAACTGCTGTGAAGAGTAAGTATTATATGCGCAATAATTCAAACCGCAGAAGAGAATTCGAATAATCGCGAAGGTTTTCGTTCAAAAACTGACGCAATTGAATAAATAAGGAAAAGATCACCATGGAAACAATGGGAATCGATGATGAATCTATTTTAACAAGTAGATTTTATACATAGAGAATATAAAAATTGGAAAAAACCTCTTACATGTTTACACAAGGTAAAAATCTACGTAATAAAAAAATGTATACAATGTTCTTTCTCTTTTCCTAAAACATTTTCAAATGTTGTCTAAAAAATATGTACAAAACTTGGGAAAAGTTTTGCAAAGTTTTTTTAAAAGTTTTAGAGAAGTAGTTGAGAATAATAATAGTTGTAAAAATTTAGAAATCAGAAAAAACGAACAGAACAAGACCAAATACATTGTGGATATACCGCTTTTTCTTTTAAATTGATTCATGAGTTACGTAGTTCCCAACAGTTCGTACATGTGCATTGATGACGCTTGAGTAATTTTGCATGCATACACAGTTACGTGAGAGAAAAGATAAAATATAAATGTAGATGTGATGTTTGACATTGCGTTTTCTTGTTATTATTTTGTACTTTTGTCATTACACATTTAGTATATAATATATTTATCATTATAAAATAGAGAAATCTATTAAAAATAAAATATTCAGTTTACTATGAAAAATAGGGTTAGGTTATGAGTAACAACGAAGAAAATAACGCAAACAATAATACAGGGGATCAGGATGACGTTTCACTACCGAAACGAGCTAGAGATACATCTTTCCAGTGTAAGTTATATTTATACATTTTATTACTATTATTATTTGTCTAATCTATGTAAGACTTTCTAACTTGGTTTCTTTTGCGCTCAGCTGTTTTCAGTAACTTGAAAAAGTCCGAGTTCTTTAGTGAAAAATTGCCAGTTCCTAATCCTGAGAATTCTACACCATCAACCTCTAGAACTAATTCTGTTCTTGTCAGTCCAAAACAGGTAATGTCATTATTTTATAAAATTGAAGTAGTTATAGGACAACAAAAAATATATAAAAATACTCATTTTGCGTTTCAGAAAGGAAATCCATTGTTGAAGTTTATAATAAATGTACCATGGGAGTACTCGGATATTGTACCAGACTATGTAATGGGGAAAACTACATGTGCTCTTTTCTTATCAATCCGTTATCATCAACTGAATCCTGATTATATTCATGAAAGACTCAAATTGCTGGGCAATGCTTACAACTTGCGAGTGCTTCTAGTACAGGTATATAAATTATAAAATGTCCTCTAATTTTCTTGGATATATGATTCTTTTTTTGTAGGACTGTTTTAAACAATAAAATTTTATTGTTACATAAATAAGAATTCATACAATTGTTTTAATTAAAGCTCTTACACATTAGATTGATGTCGCTGATCCTCATCATGCTATAAAACATCTCACAAGAATCTCGATTCTGGCCGATATGACAATAATGTTGGCTTGGAGTGCGGAAGACGCAGGAAAAATTATTGAGACTTACAAAAGATATGAAATCAAACCAGCTGACGATATTATGGAACGCAGTAATACGGCTCCTCATCAAAAGGTAATTATTAAATCTACATATATATCTCTTTAGGATGTTTGTATAAAATGTAACAAGTATTTGTTAAAGTTGGTCAGCGCTTTAACAACAGTAAGATCGGTCAATAAAACCGATGCGACAACTCTTCTAACAACTTTTGGCACATTGAGCGACATTATAAGAGCGCAACCGAATACCTTAGCCTTGTGTCCCGGATTTGGTCTGCATAAGGCTCAAAAACTTTACAAAGTTTTGCATAAACCCTTTTTACGCGCAAAATCGACAAAATGAATAAAGAAATCTCGTCTACATAGGGTGTTTTACAATTACTGTGCTGTGATTTAACAAGCATTATTTATTAATTCTGCGACATTGATTGATTACTTGCTTATTAAATACAATCAATTCGATGTTATTTACATGTAATTTGTAAAAATACAGAGTTACAGAATTCTCGATTACATTTGTACAATAAAATTGTCTTGCAAAATGTTATATACAATTAATGTTTAATTATAATAACATTGTTATATGTACACAACTTACGCTTTGGTGTGGTGCTCTAATAAAAAATAGAAGAATTTGTCTTTTACAAATTGATATATAATATTTGTAGTTCTCATATTTTATATTAGAGCAAAAAGATTTGTGTGGTTTTTTCATTTTGCATTTTTTATATTTTATATTACATTTTTTTATTTCATTTCACATATTTTATGTTGTGACTAAAAGTTTTGGCAGTGTGATAATATAAAATATAAAAAATGCTCACGTATATGGACACACACATACACACGGCTATGACATTTTTTATAATTTTATAAGTTCGAGTTTTTAAAATATAGAAAATGTATACAAGACGCTTATATATATTTTATATTTTACATTAGGTCTTGTGTGTTTTTCGTATTCTTTACATCGTGATAAAGGACAGTCATAAACTTTTCTAATTAGGCCAACAATCAATTGCTCTCAGTTTAGCCATTCCTCTAAAAATCAATAGAAGTAAAATTAACATGCATTGTAATTTTAAATTTCCTGCGATTTTCAAATGCATGAAAGACGCGAAATTTACTAATTGCTGTATATGTTTACGGACAAATTTATGGAAAAAATATACCTTTATCGTCCTTACGCATACAGGATGTTCGACAGTAATAATGTAATACGCAAGTACTGATGTTTTTTAGTATGTACGCCCGACGGTATCGTGAACATTCAGTAGATTTTATTTCTAGCAGTTTTGTATAAAAAATTATTTTTTGTGCAGCATTTTTACATACAAATATTGTCAAGTCACCCACAATGGGCTGTGCCAGATTTATTCACGTGTTTAAATAAACATATAACTCTTTCATATTCACAAACTCGATTTTCTCGAAAACCACGCATCGGTAACAACACAATTTATTCTATTTTTTTTGTTTGTATGTTGCTTTTTCACGAGAGATCATCTCGACGGTGGTGTACTACATTTTATTCAGACATCCCGTATACGGTTATTGATTAAAGAATATTGATTTAACCGAAAACACAGAATTCGTAACGCATCGTAAGTTTTAGCAAGCTAAAATGTATATTCAAAAGTTTTCAATTTATACAATATTTCAAATAACATTTAAAAACTAGCTATCAACAGCTATATTCAAAAATTTTAATATAAATATTTAATAGAAATATTTAAAAAGAATCTTAAAAAACTATAAGTAAAAGCTTTGCAACGCACTCAATAATCTCTATTTTCACAAAAATATTAAAACATATGTATTACAAGAAAATATATATATTATATATTATATATATAAAATATATATATATATGTATATATGTATATTTTTGGGTGAGAAGACGATTTGGGAAATAAGTTACGATTTGGTATCGATTAGTCGAGGCACCACTCGAACCTAACGCTAGCTAAACTTATCTATTGATTGCATTATTAATGAAACAGAATGAGAATAGCCAGATGTATCGGTAACAGGACAAGACTAATCGATGCACGGTTGACGAAGTTTCCTGTAAATTAGAAGTTAAACAATATCAGAGAGGAAAAAACAAATAGAGATAAAATAATTTAAATCATATTATTTAAATTAAATTGAATCAATCTATAAAGTGCTTTATAATAAAAAGAAAATCAGTTTGTTCACACACACATACGCACACATAGCATTTCTTTTTTTAATAGTTGAAAGAAATAATTTCATTATTGAAGAAAAAGAGAACAGTCACTCTTTTTCTCTCTTCTTCCTTCTCTTTCTCGTGAAAAATGGTTACAAAATGCAATACCCGAATATTAATTTTAAAATATTGTCAAAGTATAAAAGTTAACGAGAGCAAAGCGCACAGGGGCATAATATTAAATTTTATGTCCCGAGAAAATATCACAAAATTGTTACTTATTACGTTTTCACAACACATTCAATTTTCCTCTCTCTCTCTCTCTCTCTCTCTCTCGGATTGTTGGTACAACTTTCTAAAACATAGAAACGTGTTGTGTATGTGTTCCGCGCAACGTTACCATTGTAACGTAATGAATTCGCCCCCTTCGCCTTTTCTAATATGCCATATATTTCGTAATATAATGAAAAATGTTCTTTACGTTTGAGCATTTTCCTAAAATTAATGGGGCCAATAATTGAGCGCGTTACAACGGCCGCGGGTGAGTTTCATAAATATGCATAACCATAATGAAAGCCACTTGAGCGGAATGCATATGCATTAATGTGTGCATAGACATTAGTATATATATATACGGGGGGTGCTAATATTGCGCGAGGATAATTCTCCGCTGAAAGGTATAATACTAATGGGCTTTCGCCTGCTTTGACTTTCATTGGATAATACGTGATATCAAAGCCCACATTAATGCGCGGAAGAGTCAGAGCAAGAAAAATAGAATTAATACATGTTACTTAACGAATAATGCAACAAGTTTTGTACAAGATAACAATGAGTGCGTTTGTGTATTACAAAATATTGAATAATAATTATAATAATAATGATAACTTTATTGAAGAAACATATTGTTTCCTATATAAAATAATATAAATAATATATATGTAAATATAAATGTTATACATATATATACAAGTATACAACTAAATATGAAGAATACGAAGATTCGTATCGATAAATGTTATGTAAGCAATAGCTATAGAAAAATAAAAAAAAACTGAAACCAATAATAATTTCAAAAAACATTTTAGGGAAATCAAAATAACTAATAAAAAGTGCTGTACAAAGAGCCACACAAATGTCATTAAAAGAACATAATGGCGCGTTAAAAACTCCATGTGCTGCATGCTGTTAATTAATGAACAGGAATCGGGATTCAATAAATACGGGGCTATCGCGAAACGCTCGGAAATTTGTCGAAAAAAAAAAAAAAAAAAAAAAAAAAAAAAAAAAAAATACGCCGAAGGCCCGTCTGATAAGAAAACAGTGGCTAATGGTGATGATTCGGTGCAGAACGTACACATATATATCTAGCAGAATTCACGATTAATTCGGTCTTACCACCACCATTACCGGGATTTGAGCTGTCTAGGGCCTGGATATCCATTTTATGCTGCGGTATCGTTGTAGCGGATGAAGTAGTAGTAGCCGTTCCTGCACAACACAAAACCAAGCATAGACACATTTCTACCAAAAGCCGAAAGATTAAGTGGACGACGGGCCCAAAGTAATGTAGAAACTTCGAACTGTTAAGTGTTAGTGATAAAAGCGTAACATAAATTTTGACGGAGTGTGCGCGTTAGTCAAAAGTGTATTAAAGCATAAAAATACATGACTTACCGGAATAATAGATGGTCTTTCGGGACACGCTGTAGTTCGCTTTCGGGATGTCAAGAGTGCACTTGAGCTCTGCAGCTTCCGGTAGTTCCTCATCCAGCAAGTCTACTCGTGATAAGATATCATATAATCCATCTTCACGAAGTGTCACCGTGGGCTTTGCAGTTTGCTTCTCGAGAACGTCTCTTTAAATAAATTGTCCATTATTTTATATATTATCGAATACGGCGTTTTTCTTTCGAACAAGTTTTTCTCGCGCGAAAAAGAATCAGATAATTTGCACTAGTTTTTCGCGTCCAAGAGAGATGCTTTGTATGTAAATTTAAATTTTAAACGAAGCCAGGATAAAAATATGTGCAACAAATAGTTGCAGCGTACAAAAAAGTTTGTAAGGTCTCAAGATCTCTTGACCCTTACAAAAGACTCTTACTTGACTGAGATATCGAGAGTCGGCTGAGGATAAAGACCCTCGGCTTTGCACGTCGCTTCCAGCCCGTCTTTATCATCTATACTCTTTTTTCTGTACTCGAAATCGAACTTTTCCGCCGTTGCTGTAACAAGAATTACAATACAACGTGTATATCGCGTGCAATATGTTATAGGTAACATTATAAAAACCACACATTTTCCTCTAAATTTTTTAAATATCAATAATTTTTATATTATTCTGTTCTAAGTGAAATCATTGTACTTGTTGTCTTTTTAGTTTTGTCACATGTATTATTAGAGCTAATAATATATAATATTTTTCACATTTATGTTATTCTATTAATTATTCAGCATCTGTGAATTATAAAACTTTGCGATGCACAATTAATATTTAATTCATTTTAATATTTAATTTATTTGCGAATTCATTTGTTTCATTCCCTTATTCCCTGATTCCGTGTGAGTTTTCAATTTTACATATTCTATTTTCTATGGTTAAAAGCGCGTATCTTCGAAGTACGAGGTATGAGATCGCAAAGAAGATATTTCCAAGAAAAGGAGACGCACGTAGAGCAATAAAAGTAAATAAGAACGTAATAGCAATGGATATACTTGCGTTATCGTAATAATGTTGGAGCTTTCTTGGTGCTTTTGCTGTGTTCTATTACGAGAGTGACTTTTATTTTCGAAGTAGCAGACAAGTATGTGTGTAGAAGTACAAGACACGAGGAGAAAACAAATAGAGCACATGTCGTTGATATCAGACAGCAAGAGAAAAAAAAGAATATTCATTGGACAGTTAAAAAGTCATTGAAATATCGATTGAATAAAATATTATCCGCTATAAATGCGAGTTATAATAGCTTGATGCGTGAATGATTGATTTTACATAAATTAATGTATAAATATGTAGAAATATTTTATAAATATGTACGTTATCTAAGTAAAATGTTAATATTTTTATATAAATAATGTTTTGTTTATTTGTATAATTAATAAAATTTTATATCTATATGTGTATATATGTATATATATATATGTAATAGTGTAAAAATATTAAAAAATATAAAATAAAATATTAAAATAAAAATATATATATAAAATATATATATGTAAATAAATTCTGAGAAACACATAGAGAAAGAGAGAGAGAGAAATAGAGAGAAATAATATCCTAGTTCGTAATATAAATTGCAGAAAGATACAAAGATACATTTTAATAAACGAAAGAGTAAATTAAGAGTAAAAACAGCGTTAAACAGCATTAAAGCATTTCTTCTCTAACGGGTGTAGAAAAGAAAGTATTCCGTTTTACCGCGTAAATTGAAACCTCTGAGCGTAAAACAGGAACCACGTAAATAAAAAGTGCCCAGCGCAAATTGAAGGATTTGTGAACGCGTAAAAGTGAAACGACGGCGAGGAAAATTTACACCGTCGCGTAAATTGAGAAACGCATTTAGAGGGAAATAAAGCCATCTTATTTTTTTAATCAACGATAAATAGAGCGCACTTATATTTTTAACGGATAAGCCAATCCTTTGTGTGTATTTTCAGCGGAGAAAACCAGAAATTACAAATGACGGCGACATAAGATAATGGAATTAGAACATAAAATAATTAAGTAAACTTAAAAAAATCCTCTAAAAGTATCATACATTTGAAATGCTGTAATCCAACGGATAGAAACAAAATGGAAAAATTATTATTATATATCGGTAATTTTAAAAGGGTCGAAAGGGAAGGTCGGGAAAAAGAGAGAGAGAAAGGAGGGGGGAGAGAAGGATAGAGAGTGTATAAGCGGGGGTGAGAAAGACTTAAGGTGGATTGATGGAGTTGAGGAGGTTGTAAGGAGGAGGGTAGAGGCTGTGGAAAGTGGAGGACGCCTCTGCTTAAGACAGAGACGAATGGAGAAGAATTGTCGGTGAGGTCAACGTTCACAATAGACAAGAAGGTTACAAAAGCAACTGTTCGTTGCGTGTAATAATGTCGGAGTGTAATAATGTAAAAGTAATTGAAATTCCGACAAATTGGATTTGACTATTTTCATTTCACACGCGTTATCTGACATTCTATTAATAATATATGATGATATAATTGGAGGGAGAAATTGAATATCGCGTGGATAAGCAGCATTAAAAAAAGATGAGTATTGATTAACGGTCTTCGACGGTATGTGTATTTACAACGTACATTAAATTGATCTAATTTACCTGTAACAACATAATAACAATTTCAAACAAAAGTTCGATCGAGTTTCTTTTCACAAAAATATATGTGTTTACCATGGAAAATACAGAAATATATGTAATAAAAAAAAATATTTTTCTTTACAAACATTGTTTTCAGCGCGGAATATACAGCGTGGAATGAATGAAATATTCTATTGACGCGCGCGATAGAACAATAGAGAAAATTCAGAATATAAAATGAAAGAAACACTCACAATAGACGATCATGGAGGCGTTCGCCGACCGTTCGTCCTCAAATGTTGATATCACGCACTTGTAATCGCCCGTTAGATCGATTCCCGGCTTCTGTAGCTTCAGGGCCCGATATTGGGTGAGAGGGTCATTGCTAACCATGTACGTGAGATCGGCGTACTTTTTGGCCGGTTCGTCAGCCAAGGGTTTATGGCCGTGGATCCATTGGTAGACTACATGATCATTGACCACTTCGTTGTTCAAGAACCACTTGACCACCAACCCTTTACTTGACGTGTTCTCCAACTCGTAGTCACAGTCAAGGATCACGTGATCAACGTCACCGATCCTCACCGCGGAGGTGACGTTGATGCTCTTGATGGTGAGCTGATGGGATTCTGAAATGAAGCATCAAAGGTGGTTTATGTGTTTGACGTTCCTTCACGCGCAATGACAACTTCGTTTTGTTTTCTGACGTGATCGCGCGCGCGAAATAAAGATTTTTCGTATTATTCTGAAATATTTAGTGGTTTGTTTATTTTTTCTTTCTATTAAATGTATATTTTATATGAGTTTTTTCTGTGAAACATAATTCCGAAACAAATTATTCGTGCGCAAACAAGATGTCATTTAAAACGTCATTATATTTCTGTATAATCAGTATATAATTATAATTAATATGCGTAGTAGCTGCGGATAAATGGGAATAAATGCGGTACGAATGTCGTCATTACGGTAATAATACGATAATACGGTTTTGCGTTTCCTGGACGCAGTTTTGCCCGGTCAACACAGAGGATGGACGGTGTATAACCGTGGGGTAAATCCGACCCCTGGTATTACACGTGGACACGTGTACAGAGGAGTGCACACAACACCGGTAACGAGCGAACAGCGAATAAACATTGCGGGTATACAACGAGAGCGTCGTTAAATAATCACGTTAATTGTAGCGGATTCTCTACACTCTGTAATGCAACTGCAATAGCCTGCAATAGTACGCTTGTTCGACTCTGTAAACGATATCGACCACGCCACTTAACGGAATTATCCAATCCTCGCATGCAACGACTAATTGATCAACTTATTTCCCAGACTCGCGCGCTGCCTTGGAACCCACATTTTTCATCAGGCAAAAGATCTGGCAAACCGCAAAACGCTATTTGCAACTGTTCCGCTGACTGTGTTGTTAATACCGCAGCTTCATCCGTTGATTACTCCTCCATTTGCGCGTCGCACAGGGGATATAATCCTCATTATGAAAAAATATTCCTGCCGCTGTCTCTTCGCGCGCGCGCGCGCGCTAAAGAATATCTTTCAAAAATTTCATAAATTTTTTTCGTACACTCAGCGCGCGCCGAGAGCAATAACGAGAGAATATCTTGTCGTTATAATGTCCGACACCGCCGCGCGCCGACTTAATTACACACCCGCATAAAATAATACCACGCTCGTGCTTAAGCTGATTTCTCCGACTGATGACCGTACCGGCGCACACGCTTTCTGCACGGCAGACGCGCGCGCCCGCGCAGCAAATTTGCGCTTTGAACCTTGACGCGAGAGAAGCGAAAACGCACGCAGCTCTAAATACGCGTGTAAATTTCAAAGGAGAAATGGAGGGAATAGAGCCTAGGTGCTTTGTGTAAATGCACACGGGTCCTAGAACCAAATAAGCAAGAGAAAACGTGACCCACTTTGAACCTTCTTTGTACCTCGCGCTCCAAATGCCGGCTTTACGTGCTTTTGAAGGTTTCGCAGTTCGCCTTTTCATGCCTGGTTCCCGAATATAATGTTTGTTATACGGGAAATATATAAAGTGATTTAATTTTATTATGAGTTTGTTACGTGTAAACGTTACGATTATATTTGCGCTCTGTTCCCGCGTGCGCGCGCGCAAGCTTCTACTTAATTAGAGCATTATTTGTTTAATTATCTGTTTCTACATAGTTTGCATGTATCATGTAATTTTATTAATACAATTTGTTTTGATTACTATCGCTCGCGCATTGCGCGCCTCTACCAATGTTTCTACACATCTCGATACAATTATTTCGTCTGTTTAAGCAATTTGACGTGTGGGAATTTATTACAATTTGTTCTATGCTCGCGCGTATATTTATTATTGCTATTCGTCGATGGGGCGAATTTTTGTATATTTATATAGACGCGTACGGTATCGTATCACACGTTGTGTGTTTCTATTTGCTCTTATTATTCTATATTATCCTTTGCATTATCCTTTGCACACGAAGCTAATAATTACAGCGTTTGCAATTATCTTTGCTTCTGCTGCTGCAGAAAGGTCGGAACGCGCTGAAAACAAAGTGCACTTCATTATGCAATATTTGGAGCCGAGCTCGTTAACGATGTCGCGGAAAACAAGCCCGCGGCAAGCAATCGAACAAAGGAAAGTTTACAGCGCTTGAAAGAGAATCGCTGAAGAACAGAAGTCGTCACCGGAAACCCGGAGCGGCAGGATAAAGTATCGCGGGTACCCTCTGATAAGAACTCCTCCTCATTCTCTGATAAGAAGAGGGAACGAATATCGGAAAACAAGATAGCGCAAGCAAGTCTTTAAATTCATCTCGTGCTTTTACTACGTCGGGAGTTTGGATCATGAGAGGATTACAGTTGTTGCGCGGGGATTGAATTGGGTCGCTGCATATGAAATATCGGATTCCGAAAGTTTCCGCTCTTGCGCGCCCCTACAAAGTAAATGTCTTCTGATAACAGCGCGTGCATTATATATCACGTTAAGGTGACACAACGGAACGCTTCGGTTTTATGACGGTAATTCTTTTCGTGTTACAGTAAATTTCTCTTCTCTCCTCGCGTTACAGTAAATTTCTCGAAACGCGGCCGGCGATGGAAAAGTGGGAAAAATTCGTATAAGATCACTCTTCGAATTTCCAAGTGGAATATGATGTCGCGGAGGAAAACAGTTCGGATGATTCTTTTTTCGTTTTTCTCCATCTCTCATTCCCCTTTTCAGTCCTCCGCTATTGGAACACCGCGAAAAATGGTTTAAAGAGGATCGTCCGCGATCTATAAATACCCCATCGCCGCGCGC
The DNA here is from genome assembly GCA_014839585.1 of Pseudomyrmex concolor. Classification (NCBI taxonomy): domain Eukaryota; kingdom Metazoa; phylum Arthropoda; class Insecta; order Hymenoptera; family Formicidae; genus Pseudomyrmex; species Pseudomyrmex concolor. Next base: position 42,485 of record QVOB01014014.1, read on the forward strand.
GCATACCCCAAATTCGATCTCCGGTTAACACGTGCTGCACACGTTGCAGAAAATTTCCAGAGGGAGAGAACGAGAGAGTCACCCTCCGGACGAAAATCAATACGATATTTTTAAGTGTGATTAATTATTACATGTGAAAATCAATAAAGCAGTTTATTGTTTCGTGCCACGCGATCGGCGATTTATCAGAAACTTATGTTTATTGATCGGCAAACCCCCTTGTGTAGTTTTAATCATTGCCAGATCGCAACGGAACAAATATGTTTTCGTATACGTTATATATTTCTGCGTATATATATAATATATACATATATATATAAGGCAAATCAATTAACATCAATTTACATTCATTTACATCAATTAACTCATCGCTTACAATTAGATACAATACCGCCTCTCACTAAAATAATAACGCTACGTCTAACCGAATGACTGTTAAACCCCGAATTCTTCATTGTTTTTTTTGGCATACACGCGTACACACACCTCCGCACACACACAATGCGCGCGTATATAACAAAATCCGTAATAAAAATATTTGCGAATGCTGGAAACGAGGTTTCGTATATCTCGACGGTATGCTCGCGTTTTTGAACTTTACAGGCAGTCGGAACTTGCGTTCCACACATTTCGCAAATATTTGTAGGATTGTGCGAAAATAGACAAAGAACCATGTTTTTACACCTCTCTTTATTTTTATTGCGTTTTTTTTTTTTTTTTTTTGAGAAAAATTTTATTACATCCATTAGAATTCGAAGAGTTGGAAAATTTTCGCAACATAGTTAAATATTTACTGTGGATTATATCATAGCGAGCGCGCGCGCGGAAGAAAACGGACTCAAATACAGTGCTATAATACACGTAAGCGCTATATTAAGCGAAGCAAAAGCATCGGGACAGAAATAGTGCACGTGGATAGGCTTCTCTCGCTATGTTCTAAAGTAATTCAGGAAGAAACTCGGGGAATGCTCGCTAAATGCGCTCAGCGAATAAGTCAGCAACAAGTCCTCGCAAATTGTAGACTCTTCCTTTAATTAAATTGTATAAAAACAGGCTTCCTTCCGGCATCTCTCTAATTTAAAGCACAGACGCGAAGGAATATTGCGCGAGCTAAATCAAAAACAAAAAAATAAATTAAAATAAATACAAGAAAGAGCGGCAAAGAATACAAAAAGCTGAAAAGCGACCATTGTCTCGCGGGGGATGAAATATCTTTGATATCGTCTCTAATTATACGCAAGACGAGAGAAGACAGATAATCAATCAACAAACCTGGTACACGACCGAATATGAGCAACAGTGTGACAAGCAGCATCCAATGATAACTCGTCGTTGTCATGATCATCCATCCACGACGAATTGCAAAAATTTATAACCACGAAGAAACAGTAACACACCAATTAGGCCCACTTGTCACTTTGATCGCTTTTTTCCTGTTGCGAAATAGACACGACACGCGATTAACGGCACGTCCTCGCAACCGGCGCGGCGTTTTATTTCTCTCTGTTGCTGCTGCTGCTGCCGCCGGAGAGCGAGGAGAGACACGGACGGCGACGAAGATGACACAGAAACCAAACAGGCGAAGGAGGAGGAAATTGGAAGCGGAGGGTGTCCCGGAGGGAGTAACGTGCGCCGGGGGGTTGGCGACGGATGACCTCGCGCAAGGTCGTACGAGAGCAAACTGAGCCAGAAGTAACTCCCTCTCCGAGTAACTCCCTTTCTATCAAACTCTCCCCCACCATTCACCTTATACACAGGGTGTCCTGTTAACGGCGTCGCCGACGACCGCGCGCGCTCTCTCTTTCTCTCTCTTTCCGCGCGCGTGATAAAAAAATCAATCGGGGGAAGGAACGCGCGCTATAAAATTTCCTTCGCGTACGCACGCGGGTTTCACGCCGCGCAAAAGCTCTTCCCTCGTCGCGGAAATCAAATTCGGCAACCCGAGAAGGCCGAAGGTGAAATCCAACCGGACGCGCGAGCGAGAGCTAGACAATAGCCGCGCGAAACAGGAGACAAAATTGTTCTGCATGCGTAGGTCTTCTAGAAACTGGCCCCGAGGTTCGCGAAGCGTAAGGGGTCCTTTACCCCCAGCCGCACGTGCTCACCGTCCCGTAACTCCGCCTGACGGAATGGAATTAACGGACGGTAACGCACGATACCACGAACAGCTGCCTCACATGATGATTTATGGGCGGAGCCTCTTGCGATATCTGTCCTCTTTTTTCTGGGTCTTACGCAGCGATGCGACGCGCGAAACAACGAACGAGGAAAGGTGCGTTTTGCTTCGTGAATTGTAAAAAAAACTCGCTTGAAGTACGTTATCGAAGGAGAGAAGGCCGCCGGTCTAAAAATACCGCTTTATTAAGATGTTGCCTGGAAAATCGAACCGCGCGTCCACCACTTAGTGCATAACGTGTTGGTAATCGCGCGTTTGCTCGTGTTTTATTACATACCATATATATTCTATTGATTAACTGTATCATAATTTCTTCTTTTTATACGGTTGCCATTTTACATGGCGTTAAAGTCGTGCGAATATTTAATTGAGTGGTAACGTCGCATAGAGAGAAGAGAGAGAGAGAGAGAGAGAGAGAGAGAGAGAAGAAGAAGAAGAAAAAGAGAAAGAAAGAATAAGAGAGAAAGAAAGGGAGGAAAGAAGAGAGAGAGAGAGAAAGAAAGAGAGTTACTATATATTGATCTAACGGGTTTTTCCTTTTTTTCTTTTGAGGAACACAAAATCGATTTCGGAAAAATAGCGAGAGAATATTTAACACTTCGACGGGGGTGTATACTGTAGCGGCAAGGGAGAAAGACACCCTATAGATTAACTAGAAGATAACGAGGAACTCGGAACATTACTCTCTCCCGATAAATCAGGAAGGACAATTATTTTCACGACGCCTCTTTCATTTTAAGTTTCGCTTCCGAGGAGAGAACATTGGTGTTTTCAATAAAAATATATAAGTATACAGATGAGCAGAGAACGAGGAGACAGATAGAAAGGGAGAGAGAGAAGGAGAGAGAATATAATGAAACAAGGTCTTTAATACTCTCCATAGTTGCGTTAGCGATGGATTTGTGCGGTTTCGATTATCTCCTAAATTAAATTGTGTTCGTATCGAGTCTCAACGTAGGGTTTATTAAACACAAACACATGTTGTGTGTTTTACATACAAAATACGTGCAAAGAAAAACCTCTTTTACGTATATAAAATATTTGTATTTTCATTCGTTCGCTATTTTTTTTACACTGTTCTCATTTTTATTGATTTTTTGTATCTTTATTAATTATCGTATCTTTTTGCGCGTATTATTTTACTTATTTACGTTATATTTGTTATTATTATGATGCTTATATTTCTAATTAACTTCGTTTAAAAATATGTAAAATAACGAAGTAGAATATACTTTAATATAGAGAAGCGGGCGGAATTTGACTGTGTGCATGCATATATATATATATATATATATATATACATCATTTGAATTATTAAACACACCTTACTACTTTTGGTCTGTGTGCTTGGTTTCATCTAATTATATTACATGAAAAATTGATTTTGCATTTATATACTCTACAATCAAAATGTACAAGTTAGTTCTAAGCTTCTTCTCCAGATGGACGCACCTTTCACGTTTGCGTCCATTTAAATATACTCTCACTTTGGAGTATAAATTCGTGTTACCTAGAGAGCCTGTAATCAGAGTAACGACATAAGAAGTCTTACGCTACGCCATGTTTTAGCAAAATCCTGCAAGAGAGAAAAAGTTATGTACGTAGAGGCTCTCTACTACTTAGTGTAAAGTTGGTTAGAATTAGATTGAGTCGGGTTAGATTAGAGATTAACAGTGTTTGAAATAATGCACTCTGCTATATTGAAACATTCTTAATTTCTATGACGATTTCTATTTTGCGCGAATAGCTGTACGAAAAAGCAGATCAACAATGTTTTGCCTCAAAAGACATGAAGGTACATCAAGAGAAGTGATCACTTTAAATATATAAGTTGCATATTGATGCTTGTTCTTTAAGAACACTATGTCAATTGCTATTTTGTATATATACACGTAGTAACAAATTTAATAAATAAGTTTAAACAATTAGAAAGTGTACATATGCAACTTGAAGAATTTGCTTGTAATTTTATATGTGATTTAGCAAAATAATTCTTTTTCGACAATATATACTTTCAGATTTTTGTGTTTATATTCTGCCAAATCAGAAGAAAATCTTTGGGAAATTGGGTGACATTAAACTGGAGGAAGATGCTACAATCAGCAGAAAACATGCAACAGTGTCTGTGCAATTGACAGATGAATCAGATGTAAATCTTTTCAATTCTTGTTTCTTATTGTCTATATTTTTTCTATAAAATGTTGTATTAATCAATATATTTTATATATTGATTATAGACACAATATAAATGTGTTATAAACGATATATCAAAATATGGGACATACATTATAAGAAATAATGAGAAGAAGAAACTACCTCCAAATGAAAATTTTCTTTTAAAAGCTGATGATGTAGTGCAGTTTGGTCTGAAAGATACTACTTTTGTGTAAGTGCATACTAATATAATATTCTACTAATAATTAAGTTTATATATACAATTATTTTCTTTTTGCAGTGTATCATTCTATATATTTGTAACAGCAAGATCTAGTCTAGATGTACAAAATGTGGAAAAATTAAGAAATATTATACGTCTTATAAGGGGAAGAATATCAGAAAATTGGGAAAATTCTTGCACACATCTAACAGTGGATAAAACTGTTCCAGTTACAGCAAAAGTGAGAATTTCAGATATTTTAAGAATTAAATTATTTACTTTTACTTGTTCGATATACCATTTTAATATGATTTTTACAGATAACTTGTGCTTTGGCTACTCTTAAGCCAATTGTCACAATTGAATATTGGGAAGCAATAAATATAGCTATCAAAGAGTTTAAAGAATTGCCAAAAATCGAAAACTTTCTGCCTACGATAAAGGAGGAGTTACTAAACGCTTCTTCAAATTTGCTTCTACCAAATGAAAAGCGTAGAACGCTTTTCAAAGGATTATCATTTGTTCACTTTTGCGTGAAACAGTATTACGCGTATGCATCAGTAATCACTGCAGCAGGTAAATAATTGTAGATACAAGAGGCATCAATATAAAAAAGAAAATTAAGATACATAAATATAAAATTCATTTCGAGATAATATCTTTAAATGGTTTTAATTAGTTTTGTATTAGTTTATCTTAAAATAAACTTTTGTGGCAGGTGGCAAGTCGTGTGTATATCCCACAAAGAGACCTTTGACTCCTCGAGATCTCACTGCAAAAAATGCTATCGTTATACAACAACCTGTCAGCGATTCCTCGGAAATCACTCAAGTTATCCCAACTGATTATCCAGTTATCTGTAAGTAATTGATCGTTATCTTTCTGATATAAAACTAATGAAGACTAACACTACAATTTTCATATTGCAGATCGTAAGCTTCAAGATATCAAGCGCAGAATGATTTCTGAGACCGAGATCCCGCTCGCAATTCTCCACTGTAGCACGGAAATGTACTGCAATCCCTTATTTAAATTTGGCACGCTATTGAAATCAAAGTCTCACATACTCGCAACCAACGTTATGGTCGAGGATACTCAAGACGTTGTCAAAACTGATACGAGACAAGTGGAAAGAAAAGTTATTCCCGAAACTTACGATTCTCAGGATATTCAATATTTATCGACAAGAGTTCGCTTTTCTGACGAAAGCGAGCAGAGAAATATTCCGCGCGCCAGTACAAGCTGCAATGTAACGGAAGATAGGCAAAACGCTGTTAACAGAAATATCGGATGCAAAATAATTCCCGAAACTTGCAGTTCTTTGAACTCCGAGAAAGTTTCAAACGAAAGCGAACAGAATATCTCGTGCGCCAGCGCGAAAGACACTTTAATGATAGTCTCGGAAAACACTATTAGGAAAGATAATAAATGCGAAATAATAATTCCCGAAACGTGCAATTCCTCGAACATTGAGAGCGTGTCAAAAAACTCTTTTTCGTACGAAAGCGAACAGAGGAATATCTCGCGTGTTAGCAATAGCGGAATTGCAACAGAGATCATGCAAGAAAACAAGAAGAGAGATATCGAGTGTAAAATAATTCCTGAAACTTGCACCTCTTCAAACGCCGAGAGTATTTCAAAACAATCTCAAGTTTCGAACAAAAGCGAACAGAGAAATATTGTCAATGTGTTTTCCGGCAAAGCCAGTAGAAAATGCCAAGTTATTTCCGAAACGTGCTGTTCCCCGAACGTAAATGTGATCAATATTTTTTCTAGCAATTTGCCTCGGAAAAATCATAATAAGCAATCTCTAATCATCTTTGATAAAAACGATATTGTAAACAAGCCTGCAGAAAAAGAGCTAACTATTAGGTCGTATCAGAAAGACAATTCTGAAGAAAATATTTCAACTCCTTCAACGAATTCTCAACAAATTGAAAATCTATTTCGGGAAAATGCATTTAATCTTCAACAGCGAGAAAATATTCTCATGAACGAAGACGATAATTTTATTTTTGAAAACGTTAATTTACCAAGTTTTAAAGAGAATAATCTGATTGTTAAGAAAAGTATCGGTAACAATAAGCACAAAAACACGAGTCAAGAAAAATTCAAAAATTCAGCAGACAAGCAGATTGTAAAAATAGACGAAACTGATGACATTTGCATGGAACAAAGAAAAGAGAACAATGTGCCAGAGAAACGTGTAACACATCAGGAACCGAAGAAGTTGTTGAAAGAACGGCAATTGGACTCGGCTAACAATTTAGATAACAATCGAGAAAATAATAGAGCAAACGAAACAGAAGAGAAGAACAAGTCTAGAAATACAAGTCTAGTGAGTTAACAATTTTTAATAATTATAAATTGAGATTTTAGCGAACATTTTTATGTAATTGTGACATGTTCAGGAAGGAAATCGGCATAAACGTTATCTGAATCAAGAACATACGGATAAACTATTTCGGAAAGATGCACCGAACGGCAAAAGATTCAAGAAGGTTTACGAACACATCTTACAATAATTGTGTTATGACATTATGTGTCTCTGAAAATATTAATTTCTTCTGTCTCATTTCAGGCGCCTGTTATAATCCCAACAAGAAGACTGAAAGAGGGTGATTTTTATTAGTAATTAACAAATTGTCTTCACAAAGTAACATGTGATATTTATATTACTTCATATTTATACTCTCTCGCACACACAGAGTATAGTAAAGACACAAATAATATGAAGATCGAAGCTACTTAAACAGTGGCGATTACATAAATTGAAAAAGAGAATATTTTTTTATTTAGAGAGAGAAAAAGAGAGAGTATAATAAACAAGTAAATATGTATACACAT
>QVOB01014015.1:0-16017 GCA_014839585.1 Pseudomyrmex concolor
TTCTATGCGAGATATGTTATAGTAAATTATTAAAGTAAATTTTTTTCGGTATTTGGTATAAAATTGGAATTCCTTTTTTGATTTTACATAGAAAAATCTATTTTAGAATTTACATTAAATTTCAAATCGGAATCATGTAAGATATACCTACTTCGGACATTCTACTTGAAATCTAAGGTTAATTTGGGAGCATGTGAGGACATTTCTATGCGGGCTGTTTTATCGATAAAACTGAATTTTTTGCGCATACCAATCTTTTTTTTGGCTGTGGATTGATAAATCCTTTTCTACAATTAAAGTATATATAATAAGGGATCCGAGACGTCCAAATTTGTCACCAAAATAAAAAAAATTTAAGTTTAAAAATCACTTTTTTAAATTTTGTTATATAAATTTGGACGTCCCGGATCCTTTATTATATGCACTTTAATTGCAGAAAAGGATTTATCAATCCACAAACAGCCAAAAAAAAGATTAGTATGCGTAAAAAATTCAGTTTTATCAATAAAACAGATTCATTTTAGGATTCTCTTAATGTTGTAAGAGCGTTTTATTTCACAATTGTGTCACAATTTTGAAAGAATACGATTGTCGTCACAAAAGCTAGTGTGTGTTGCAATAGACGTGACGCGTACGAGTCACGCGTCAATTCGGTCAATCTCTCGACGTAGCAGGACTTTTATCGTAAAAGACCAGGAGCATGAAACGGGAGGATCATAAATAGCTTCGGGATAGCACGTGAATATATATCACGTGACTCTCTCGCTTACCGTAAGGAGCCGAATTCAGCGAATTCGATGATAAGATAGACAGGCGCTCCCGGAGGCGACGTGCAGGCTCCCAATAGCCGTATCACGTTTGGATGCTGGACCTCTTTCAGCAACTGGTATTCGGACAGCAGATCCGCCAACTCGGACGCGCATGCATCCTCTTTCAGAGTTTTCACCGCGACCGTCGTCGATCCAGGTATTCCACCAATGTTCGTAGCCTTGGCGCGCAAAACTCGCCCAAACTCGCCCTCGCCCAGCACTTGCTCGATCTTCAGCAGCGACCGAGGAAATTCCCATTTCGGATCCGTCTATAATATTGCGCGTGTGTGGAAATTCCGTAATTAATTTATATTTTTCACGCTAACTCTTCCTTCTGTTTACGAATTTAATTGATTTGCACTTGCATTCAAGAACTAATTGAAAATATTATATTATTGTGTGCTTTTTTTCCACTTCAATTCTCGTATGTACATGCTTCTGCAATAAGAGAGAAGAAACATTTCGGGAGATTTGAAACAAGGATAGCACAGCGTGAGTGTGTGCGCGAGCATGGATTACTAAATCTTTCGTGCTGGTTACGATAAAAGCTCGACTCCCTCTAATCCAAGCGGTTACGCCTCGCAAAAAGGAACATGTTTTCAGACTCGCGTCAGACGATATCTGCTCGTATTACTTACTCGCACGAGTTGCCTCGCAAAGGACGCGCGAGCGAGTATCCAATTAAACGACGGCTCGAGAATGATAGGATCATGTAGTTAATGAGAGATACATAGTCTCAAATTAGCAGTCGCCGTGAATTAGTAGTATCCGCAGAGAATGACGCTACAAGATCTCATTGTTAGACACGCTTGCTCCACTACATTCATTAATCTTAAAATTAGACTCGATCGATAAAGGCCGCGCAAATCGTTCATGTAGATCGACACGACACGTTATACATTTCTCAATAGTATATATTTTTTCGCGCGTGCTGCTTTATTTAAAAAAAAATTGATCGACTTCTTGGCCCGTCGATATATCATCAAAGTTCTTTCTTACATACGGGAAAACATCTTTCGAAATTCACTTACGAAACATGAATTTTGTAACACCGCGTTATTGACTTATGAAAGTAAGTCGTCTTGTCGCGTTATCTCTCTTGACACTTTCGCCTATTTACTTTCTCGAGCCTGTCGAGAATTGGTATCTAGTTTTGGGCGAAACGACGAAAATGCACAAGGATAGTCGCGAAATACGGTGACGTTTCAACGTAGTTCTTTCCGATTTTACCGAAGTAGAGACTTGTGTATGTTAAGACTAATGTAAATACAGGAAAATACAACAATAGTCGAGTTACAACAATGATAGAAGTATCATAATTATAATTATTTGTCGAAGATGCAAATAAGAACATATTTCTACGTCGGATTGATTTTACTTCACGACATCGACGAACAAAAAAAAAAGATAAATGACGAACAAAAAAATAGATAAATGACCAAACAAAAATATACATGATTGCACGAATCTCTACAGCTTTCTTACATTTAATTTGGACGATAAACCGTCCGTGAGAGAATTTGCTTTATTCCTTTTTACATACACATGCAAAATGAATCTAGAATCGCGTGCGTCACAATAAAATATGAGGCAGACACCAAAATTCATATTTTGCTTTCCTCGATTTATCATATAGGTAGTAATCGTACGTAATAACATCTGTTTTAACCGATTGTTCTTAAAGTTTTCAATTATATGTTTATCGTGTGGTGTGTGTGTGTGTGTGTGTGTGTGTGTGTGTGTGTGTGTGTGTGTGTGTGTGTGTGTGTGTGTGTGTGTCTGTCTGTCTGTGCGCACGCGCAAAACAGCTCAGATCAGCAAACAGACCACCATACTGAATCCATAAACTTATCTCACGACTTTTGATTAGATGTTTCTGATTCAGAAAGAAAGAAAAAAAAGAAAGAGATGTTGTCACACACACACACACACAAATTTCCTTTTGATCACTTTAACTTTAATTTTAACTCGTCTTTTGTCTAGTGCAACTGTATATTACTTATTCCCATTTTTTTCGCGAAGATGTTTCCTTGTAAATATTGTTCACGAAAGTTTACAATACTAAAAAACAAGAACTCTAGATTCGTACTGAAATTTGTCACAAAATTGTACTACCGCAGCTGCCGATAAGTTTTCATTCAAAAATAATAAAACACAATAAAAACTCGACTCGATAGAAGTGTTTCTCTACTAAGATTGTTATCTGTTGCTTAAACCAAAATCTTTGCTAACTTTTGCAACATACATCGAACAACTCGTCGTACTATCCCTTTTGGAATTATTTGTGAATTCTGTGGTGCGGATTATGTGGTTGAAAGAGAACTAGGATATCTGTGATGAGAGTAAATATGTGATTCAAGAAGAAGATAATACATGTTACAATATATTCCGCAACTATATTCCGCAAAAATCAATTAAGAATTACGTTAAAATGATAGAAAACGCTTTTTACAGTGTAACTTTTCTTATCAAAACAGATTCCATTGTTGTAAAATATCTTTGAGCTACGTACCACCATACTTTTGACTTTCTTAACTTTGCACGTATTTCCATGCGCGCAATGTGTTCTTTTTCTTTTTTTCAACACATTGCGCATGAAAATTCATGCAAAGTTAGAATTATCTCCTTTAACGTGAGATATTGGCCTCTCACCACGTGAGAGTAAAAAAACATATTCACATGTCTTTTTACTCTCATCACAGATATTTCCATACGGACTTCAGAGCAAACTTTTAACCGCTATTGCCAATATCTCAAGCTTTTAGAAATTATTAAAAGACTATCACATCTTAATACCGGCCCAGTGGTCTTGCGGCCTGAATGCGAGGGCTGCGAGTGGAAGGTCCCGAAGTCGAATCCACCGTCAGATTTTTCCGGGCCGGTCTTTTTCAAGTCGAATTTATCAATTGAAAAGCAAACTGAATCGGGCCTCCCACGAATGGATCGTGGTGAATGAATGAATAGATATAGAAGTGGAGTGTTAAAAAAATATTGTAACCCTGAGGGGAATCAATAAAAAAAAATCTCCTTATCACACCTTAATGTGATAATTCTCTCTGCTAAAATCACAATCTATCGCTTTAACTAACCGTTACATTTTGCGAAATATAAATAAGTAATGTTTAGGTTATTATCTTCTTTATAGCCAACACAATGTAAATATTGTACAAGGCATATTACAATGGAAGCACTGATTAGACACAGGAAAACATGTAGAGTTTTACTCTTATATCCACAATCCATTCAAGCTGATTTGGAGGCCCGATTTAGTTCGCTTTTCAATCGATAAACTCGACTTGAAAGAGACCCATCCACCCGGAAAAATATAACGGTGTGGATTCGAACTCGGGACCTCCCACTCGCAGCCCTCAGGCCGCGAAACCACTGGGCCGGTCTGAGTTATTACTACGTAACATGCGTGAATAATACATCGTGAAGACATAGCTCAGATTTTGGCACACTCACAGATGTTAAACGCGCGGCAAAACGTATGGAAAATGTTTTTTGATTTTTAATCAAACTAAATAACTAATATGTAGTGAGTGACTCAACAGACAAGGAATATTTCAGTGCGCAATTCGGAATAAATTATTAACTTAAGTGGACTACTTTTATTTCGGTTAAATTTTTAATAAATGTTTTTCCATAAACTCTGACAACAAAATTTGTATACACGCAAGAAAGAAGTTGATAGTTCATATGTGCGCGTCACAAAAGAGTTTACGTGTCCCGTAAACCTATACTGTTCGCTGAACCACACACAACAGGCATCATATCGTTTCGACTTTACCGAATAAAAGCCACGACTTTATCTCAAGCCAGTATCGCGCGCGTTTCACAGAGAACGCACTTCGCGAAGAATAGAAATATCGCGAATTCCGCTGACATATCATAGCATTGAATCTTTTTTATTGATATCTTTCTTTCACGTCTTTTCATTTGATTGTAAGTGCGCTTCTGGCAATAGACATGCCATCTTTCTGTTTATTAAGAGTAAAAAGGAAGAGATTTACGTGGAAATTGAGAAAGTAAATTGAAGGATAATTAAAAAATAATAAGAGTGTATGTTGTTGTAATATTTATAATATTTTATAGACGTGATTGACACAATTTGATCCACAATTTTGCACTTGACCGCGAATTTTGAGATTTAGCGATGTTTAAAAAGATGCAAAAAAGTGAATTTGCATTCTGTATAGCTTGAGGAAGAAAAAAAACTTGAATAAAAAAAAAGTTTCTCTTTTATCAAGAAGAAACATGTTTTGCGGAATAAATAAAATTCGCGCAGTGATATATATTCTGAAATTTATAAAATCTTTCACGAAGTGACCTGTATAATGCCGAGTTGTAATTACGCCAAACACTTTTGAGAATTGCTTAAAGATGCGGGACACCGAGTCGACTTTAATTTCGGAGTGAAACTCTCGAAGTAAATACGAGCAGCGCTAAAGTTTCCGTAATCGCGAAGGTACTTGCTGAATAAAGCTTTTTTGCATATTTTGTTCCAAAGAAGTTCATTCTGTATGCCAAAAGGTTTTTTTTATTGATTTTTGCAGCGCGGGAAGCAATAAAACGCGCGATCGTCGTGATTAACCAGAGCTTTCCATCACTCTACGAAGATTGGCAAGATGAGAAATACATCTACTAATTCTATTTCCGAAAAGCACTAAACCGTCGATGAGGTTTTTTTTTTTGAATAAATTCCTAAATCCTTGACACAATTCACAAATTGTGTAGAGTGAATAATAATATTTTCTTGAATAATAATATTTTCTAATATTTTCTTCAAGAGTGTTCAAAATTTTCTAGAATTTTTTCAACACTTTTTAAGACAAAAAGTAAACTTTCTAAATTTTCTAATTTTCCAAATTGACTCGAATTTATATATTCTCTTAAGAAGACACGTTTTGTGAGAAAGTGCTTTTCTCGGTTTAACGCGTTTCTTAAAAGATCATCAGGATTGCGGGCGATTAGGCACGCGCCAACGGCATTAGTAGACAAATATCTCGAAAACTCTATACAAAAGCTGACCGAGTTTTCGTGGCGCGTTAGATTCCGAGAAGCGATCTCCCTAGTTTCGCATTTCTCCGTGCGGAAAGCTACGGAAGCTTACGCGCCTTACCACGCTGCCGCATGCAGGGATTACGCGACTGCGCGGAAAAACACGCTAATACGCACGTACACGGTGCATTACGTGCGGCAGACAATCGCGAAGAAAAGCGCTCGTAGAAATTGTATTGCGCCACTAAAAACACAAATGCAGAAAAGGACGATTTCTAGGACTTTTCTTTAGGCGAAAAAAACGCATTAAGAATATAATAAACAAAAAAAAAATTTTTTATACTTGGAATATACATGTTTCTTTCATTGCAAAATTCGCAGAAATATAAAGCCACGTTGTATCTAACAATGATTTTATTAAACAGAGAAGATTTTATTAAACAGAGGAAATTAAGGAAAAGAGAGATAATTAGAAAATTTTAATTTTTGTTATAATAGTAATATGTGAAAGACTTATTTGCGAAATAAAGAATTGAAACTAATTTACTCATTCGGGAGATATAGATAATCCGCATAAGCGATCACAACGTACTTTTTCGTTACTATTAATAAAGAACATTTTTCTTTTATTTTATTCGCCAGAAAGTTTTAACATTGCGGCAATTAATTAACATCGATTTAAAAGTGATGTTGAAGAAAAGTTTCCGCAATTTCGCAGATTATTAGATAACGTCGATTTAAGATTTTAGAAAATCAAAATTAGCTATAGTTTCGACAAATTTATTTTTCACCATCATAGATACGAAAAAATGCGTTTGGTTTTGTCTCATGAATTAACATTATTCGAAAAATAAACATCTGTTTCGTAATAAACTATTTTACATATTTAAGGCAGAAAAAATGTAATTTTATCATATAGAAGTGTTCTTTCTTGTTATATAGAAATTATGTTTATTTAAAAATTTTAGCAAAAAAGTTCAGAATTTATAGTTCATATCTTATTCTCTTAAATTGTTAAATGTTTTGTTTGATTTTGCCTTATACTCAATTTATATATATATTATATATATATATATTATTTATATTATACCATATATTTATAATTAAGCAAATATCTTACCGGGCGACTACACGTCTTAGGCAGCAACAAATGACGATTTGCCGCCGTGAAGGTGTCTAGACCGATCAAGAGACCATCACCGCGATCGATGTAGTCGGATGGCAAAATACCCATACCATTGGTCGTATCATCCACCCTATGTTTGCATTCCCGCCGAGCGCGGTTCGCTGCTATCCTGGAACGTAGAACATTACGATGCGGAAGACGAGGTATGTTGGATTATGAAGCCATTTTGGTCGATGAAGCAAAATGAAGTAGTTTGAGACGTAACTATGTGTCGCTATTAATTATGACAATTAATTAGTTAATTAGTTAATTAAGTAATTTAAGATTCTGAGAGATTCTTACAAAACTGATTATCAACTGTAAAATAATACGATCGTTTAAGGTATTTAATCAATCAAACGAAATAATTAATTGTATTTTATTATTTGAAGAAGTGTAACTAAGTGTCTCGTTGTTTGTCTATTAAATAATTCTATTAATACATTATTAACGTAGAAGAAAATTGGTTTCATTATGGTCACACTAGTTGCTTTCGAAGATTAGTTGCTTTCAAAGAGAGATTTTGATAGACATTAAATTGAAAGTTTAAATAGCTTAAATAATAGCTCAAATAACTTGTGGATTTGCAAGCTCGAGTTTCATACACGACGTTTGCGATTCCTCACACTACTACATTGTAGTCAAAAATTTATTCGGGCAGAAGTGGAATGTCTTCACGCATGGAGAAATAAATTTCTCCACCCACATATAATTTCGCACATAATAATAATCGTATTAATTAAATTAATTAAAAATTATCATGCAGAAAAATATATTATAACGCAGATTATCTTGACAACACATAATTAAAAGTTTACAAAATACGAAAAAGAGAAAAGTGATTGATTGCAAGCTGCGAGTGCACAAAAACGTCACAATGCGCGCATCGCTGAAACTTCTGCAATTTCGTTCGCTATGAGAGCTCTCCACGAGTTTACTCAACTCGCACCTTAAGTCAAGCAAAACTATGTTCTCTTTCTTCTTCTTAAAATACTTTTATAATTCATATTCGTTCAGAAGAAGAAATCGGGCGAAGTTATAAACGTCAAGAAAGAAAGAGAGAGAGAGAGAGAGAGAGAGAGAGAGATGTACGAAATATTTCATCAACATGAAAGCTATTCGGGCTTTAAATAGAATTGACAACAAAGTGCAAGGCGATAAGCCTATCGCGCAGGTAACGAGATTTTATGGATTATCGATCCGCGCTATCTGCGCATGATCTGATGTTTGGATGACGCTCTAACGCTTTTTATTCCGCTATAATGAATATGCATCGATCTGCGCGCGGTATATACGCGTCTGTACGCGTTATGGCTGATTTTTCGCTGTTTTTGTTATAGTTTCCCGTTAGTGTATTCCAACAAGTCGGAATACACTATGCTTGAAATCTCGGTTAACCGCGAACTTCGACATGTCTTTAATCCGTCGTAAACACGAAGTGTAAGCCGATAAGCTCGGTTGCCGGGCTCTAGAAACGATAGTTCATCAAATTCCTAAGACTTGTATAGACTCGAGGCCTTGTGATAAGATATTGTCGGAATTCAACCATGTTGCCTTGTAACACTATTAGTTTCCTTCATATTAGTATCCTTTTATCCTTCTATTTTAAAAACTATACATTAAAAAAAATTAATTTTAATGAAATATTTTCGGATATTTTCTTACCTGTATCTCCATATAACGAGTGATCCCGCAATCACTAATAGTACAAACAAACTGGCTCCGAAGATACCCATCATGCATGTGGCACCGCACACTCCAACGGACGCTACAGAAGCGTAAAGGACAAAGGTTAGCATCTAACGTAGCAGAAAATAGACACTTTGGTATAGAAATCGCAATATTAAGAGAACTGTTCGATCAGATTACATCATACGAGAGAATTCAAAGTAAATCGTTTCTAACGATTTTTTGAAGTTTAATGCGTTTATGACTATATAAGTAGACTGTTAACAAATTAGGTGTATGCAAAAGTTTGTCTTTTTTTTCGGTCTTCTAATAAAATTATTTTAAATTGAATTATTTTCTTGTTATTTTGTGTTTTTGGTATTAAAGGTTGGTATTAAACTTTCTAAAGCGCCATTTGTTATTATTTAATGTTGCACTAAATCTTAAAAATAACAGGTTAAACAATGGACGACAAAAAAACTTTATATTCGACACTGTATTCGATATGAATTCCAGCAAGGAAAAACTGCTGCTCAATGCTGCTTTTTTTAAAATCTATTTGCTCTATTCTTGGGGAAAACATTGTATTCTACAATACGTGCAAGTACTAGACAAGAAAAGAAGCGAAAAGTCAGTTTGCTGCAAGACAACGCGAGGCCGCACGTTGCTAAGATCACTCAACAAACCATCATTAACTTAGGCTGGGAAGCTTCTTCCTCACGCGGCGTATTGTTTTGACTTAGCACCTTCGAATTATCATCTATTCCGATGCAGCACTCTATAGTGCTTTCGAGATGTGGCAGAAATACGAAAATAGATCGATAAATTCATTGCTTCTAAAAACCGATTTTTTTCTTTTGCGAAGAAATCCGAAAATTGCTTGAAAGAGGTGGCAGAAAGTTATAGAAAATGAGGGAAAATATTTCCCAGATTTATTTTTAAGCACTATTATTGTATATTATGATTAACAAGTAATAGTAAACAAAAAAAAAAGACTAAAATATTTGGATACACCTAATATACTTCTAGGCTCCACCAGTTCTCCTATTTTTTATTGTGATTTAATGCCTAACAAAAATGTGTTGTGACCACCTTTGCGCGCGTCCGATATGACGACCTCGTTCTCCCGATCTTCTAATAATTTTTTGGAACCTTGCCGCTCTTTGGCGCCTGGCCCATCGTTCGCTTGCTGCCGAAACGTGTCGGCATTGCATACGCATTTTAGCTCTTCGTCGCACACACAGGTACCCATGCCGGTTTTGATACCGCGGCCGTTTTCGTTCATATGACCGAAGAAAACAGCTGGAAACGCGAATACGATCATTTTACGCGAAATCGATCGAGGAGCGTCACTGCAACGCGAGCATAGTAATACTTCTTCGATGATCCTAAAGCTCTTTCAATCATGATACAAGATCTTTAAATGGAAAGACTTTCGTACGTGATAAAAACGGGATTTTCACGTCAGAATCTTCTAGTCAATCCTTCTATATTTATTTTAAAGTTTTTTTTATATCAATTTTAAAATAATTGAAACAATAGAGTATAGTTTCTTCAATTTGATTTTTATATCCAAAAATATATGTAATATGATATTTCTCGCAGATGTAAAAAATCTTATTCGATAATTGGTTTTTACAATATTAAAAAAAGATCTCGCTATAAAAATATTTTTTTTTTTTTTTTTTATACAACTGACTTTGATCTACTTAATTTGAATGGCGCGTGCAACTCACATTCGGTGCAATCCTGCGGACATATGAGCGGATTGCTTCTCTCCAGCTCGTCGCACTCATTATCCGGACAATGAGCCAAATTCGGTGTACAGGTGGAATAATATTCTGTCATTTGAGCAAAGCTTTGGTTGCCTCTCCATACGCATTGACCGACGAAACTATCCTTACTATACGCATAAATTCATGAATGGAATTTCCCATTAATGTAAATAACATCAAAATTAGCACATGCATTTTTTTACAAAACCACAAAATATATAACAACATCATAAAGAAAAAATATAGATTTATTTTATATAATTTTATTTTATATTGAAAAAAATATTTAAAATAAAAAATATTGGTATAATTAAATAAATATTTGATGCAATGAAATAAATTTTTATGAGATACTTTTGTAGACTATGCTAGCAATGATATTACTAATTAACAAAATATATTCTGCGATATATTTTATTATAACTGAAGTAGAAAATACGATAAAAAATAATGTAATAATACTTTGTATTATTAATGTAATAATACAAAGTATTATTATATTATTTTTTATCGTATTAAAGAAAGCCACGAAAGATTAACAAAAAAGAAATAAATTGCCAAGTACATATTGTCTTTTATGTTATCACGTCATTGAAAAATAACAGTTATATCGGGAAAATAGGAAAAACGAATCAGATATAGAATCTAATGGAAAAGAGGCCATAAACCTTAACACGCTACTATCTGAAATAGTCGTTACGACAGAGAATTGTGCCTGATGGCAACGTGACGCTCTTCGAAAAAGAGAAAGAAGATAATGACACCGTTATTCTATTATAGAGAATCATCATCAATTCCGAGATCAATATTTGATATTGGAAAAGGTTAGTTTTACGTCAGGTATTATTGTCGAACAAATGCATTTTTAATTACAGTTGCTGTAAGTGTGTTACGTGTTATTTAAAAATTCATTCGAAGTTGTTAGATGGCCAGCACATAATTTTTTTTCATATTTTTCATCGAGTTCTTTGAACTTTTCGGTAAAATACAAACTAAGGTAGTTCTATCACGTACGGCCGGATTTCGTGGGTGCTAAAAGAGGTTTATTAAAATTTACAAAAAAAAAACGCACTATGCATGACTAAGAATTATTGATAAAATAAAATAAATTATTTGTAAAAAAATATTTGATAAATAAAAAATGACAATTTAAGGTAGTTCTATCACGTAGAGGCGGATTTCGTGGGTGCTAAAAAGGAGTTTTCTATTACATCTATCACTTTAGATCATTTATTAAATCGAAATGGTCGGTTAACGTTATTATTTTTTTTAATTCTACTTTTTAGACAGTTTGAAGATATATTTAGTAGTTTTTGGAAAAGATCTCAAATCTATATTGATTTATATAAGTTAAAGAAATACGAACACAAAGAATTTGCGTATATCACATAAGTCAATGTTTTATACCTGTGTTCAATTTAATTTGTTTCATTAAAATGGTCGGTAACCGACTGTTTTTCAAAAAATTGGAATTTACAGTCAGAACTTTTGTCTCGTGTTAGAACTATCTTAATAAAGCCGGTGATTTTACAAATGTTTGATACATAAAATAGGATTTCAACGTTGTTTTCTCTGTGGAGACGATCATAAAGAAAAACATGCAACGTTTGTTTTCTAACTAATGTTACTAAATGCACTTCTCCTGCTCACTGAGTATATTTACCAGAGTACATTTACCAGAAAATGAACTCTAAAATGTCTCTTTCGCGTGAACAAATATTCAAAGTTTGGAGAAGTTTCGCAAGGAAAAGCGTTGTGAAACATACCTGAAAACTCCACTGCCGATTCCGCACGATTTCTCGCAATTTTTACGCGATTCTGCTTTTGCGCATGTAGATATCTTCTCTTCGGCCGATCGTTCGCACGTATCGATTTTTCCGGGTGTCACCAAAGTTACGCGCAACGTTGTCTTGGCCGCTACACGATCCGGTCCGCTCCATTTTAATTTCAGTCTGATGAATAAGCCAATACCGCGTCATGCACGTGACAAGAAAATTCACCTCGCACGAGCGGGAAATGTCGATATTTAAAAAAATTGTCATTTTGACGTCGATGTGAGACAGAAATTAGTTTCTTTACGTCAATAATTTTTGTTTATAATATTTGCAGTATTAAATCCAGACATTTTCAGGGCAGTATTTTGCATTAAAACTAAGATAGATGAGTTGAGTAAAGTAAGTATGAACTTTCAAAGAAATTATATCGATCTTTCTCTTCAACGCAAATGTTCCAGAAATGTAAGCACACCTATATAAATAGGTAAATAGCACAAAAAGAATACCAACATGTTTCAGTGTTTATTCGCGCGAGAATAAAGGTCATTCTGTATTCGTGCCAGATATGTGTTAAATGAATATCTAATTTATTTTCAAGGATATATTGATCGAAATAAATTTTATGTCTGACGTCCAGATTCAAATTTGAATGTACAATTTTTGTGACCCTTTTTATATATACAAGAGATCATCTCGATCGACTAAAACTACTTTAATTTCGTTCATGCTTTTAGAACTAGCGCATTGTGCGCACGAATAGTTGTCTGATTATTGGAAATAGCTGTCGCAAATAAATATAAGAAAAATCAATTTTGCGAGAAAGTTCAATATTTTAAACAAAATTAAAGTTTTGGTAAATACATAAGTGTGAAACCTTTTGATCTCTTACAAGAGTTTTCTTCAGTCGCAGATTAATAAAAGAACAATAATAAAAGAACAAAACGTGTCACATTTGTCGATTATTTCAAAATAGATTAGAACACGATCGTTCTTTTCTATATAATTGGTAGAGGTACTTATAGATCATATGAATTGTTACAAAAGATTGAACTCTGACTCACATTAAAGAACACATGGCCTCAATTTAGTTAATGATATGTTAGATAGTTTTTACTTTGACTTATTAAATAGAATGAAAAATTCTTGATTTCGAATTTAAGGATATATTTCTCTTTTTATAACATTTTAAGTCGATTTGTACATAAATATGTTTGCCTTTTGATCTGAAACCAGCGTTTAACTATTTTATGTTGATAAATAAGCATTCTTCGGTCTGTTCTTGTTTCTTACGTCATTTTTAGTGTAATAAAAATAGAGTTAAAATCTGCGGAGTGGCTCACTAGTTTTAGAATAACAATCACATGGATTTTAACTCTGTTAATTTTATTCTAAACGACTCAGAGAGACCAGATTATACGTAAATTGATTGACATATACAAGATAAAAGTGCGTAAAACTTATCAGAATAAAGTGTAAGTGATAAAGATCAGATAAAAGTGTAAGTAAAACTTATCAGAATTGACATGATGAAATGAAGAAAAAATATTTTAATTTATATTAATGTTATCTTACTTTTATCACGACAGCCTCTTAATTCTTTTATTATATTTATTAATGTGATTGAGAAAAATTCTGTAAAACATCGAAACGTTTGGCATTCATGCATTTACTAAAACTTTAATTTTGTTTAAATATATTCAACTTTCTTCTTCGAAATTGATCTTCATTATATTTATTTGATTTTACTACACGAGCGTTTCTGTATTTTTTTTCATTTTTTTTTTATTTTTAGCTGTCGCAAGAAATCGATCTATTTACAAGAAATAAATAAACTTACTGAACGATGTCGTTCTCAGATTGCAGCTCAGTTTCGTTAGACACATATATAATGCCACCTCTTTGGGTGATGTTGAAGGCGCTCGAGCCGCGCAGGATGAAAATTGTAGAGGGATGCGGCTTCACGGTAGGTTCCGCCACGCGAAGGTATTTGGGTAAAATCCGTACTATCTTCACACTTGACGGATACGAAAACGAGTCTCGTGCCGACGCTTTGGATGACGACGCCGTTGTGGACGGAGTTCGATGCACCGGTCCTGAGAAAGTTACGCTGATGTTCACCTATACACGTGAGAAGTTAACAGATTATAGTCAGATCCTCCGAAACAAATTTTTGAGAAAAAAATTACTCATATTTGTGTAGTAATTTTTAGATAAACATATTTAATGTGAAATTATTTTTTACGCCATAACATTTTATCTTTTATGAGATAATTTCTCTCTCCACAGAAAGAGTAAGATCTTATTATTTATTGATCTCACTTTGTGAACGAATAAAAACGTTCCGTTGCCGGAAGTTTCTATTATACAGAAGCTTGCAATATAATGATTGATGGTGCAAAAGGATTGAACTACTCTACGAAAAAGATCAGAAAATTCAAGAAAAACTACGTACTGATCTGAGGGATCAGTTTCTTTTCTGCCTTTCAATATAATTTTATTCAAATCAACGTTTCTAAAGCAGAAAGAAATTTAAAAGATAATTTTATAACAATGTAAATACATTTCTTTCTGTATATTTTTTATTATAGTATATCTATAATGATCTTGTTAAAACATTCTTCGCAAAATATTACAAAACATGATTCAAAATAGAAACCTGTTGAAATTTTCGCGCAGCGTTTAAAAATACTTAATAAATTATCATGTAAAAAGGAATTTGAAAAGAGAGAAAGAGAGACAATTTCCCACGACTAGGAAGAATCTCGAAGGAGACTCGAGCGATATGTTATCACGAAAAATCGATATTAAAGACCACGGCAGGTGCGACTGCTACGTGACTCTCTTTATTAGAATTTATCGTCTATTCTTGGTACACCCACTGAACGAGAAATGTTATAGAGGAAAAGTCCTTGGTACTTAAGTGCGTACCAATTTTGTCTTAAACACAGGTGCGAGAAAATTGCGAATTCTCAACTTCAGTTTATAATATCTTTTGTGTGTGTGTGTGTGTGTCTATTTTAAATCATGTCTTTTTCTTTCTCTTTCTGTCTTTTTGTTTTTAAAAAAAATTGTTTTTAGAAAAAATTGTAGTAGTAGTAAACTATTTTTAAACTCTCGAGATATACTTGAAACATTAATCAAAATCTCCGTTATTTTGCTCGAAGCATATAAGGAACAATTATTCACGATAAAATTGTATTTCAAGGTAGGGTAAATGAAGATATTATGGCCATAGAAAAAGATGGCCATAGACTGTAATTTCATCAATAATTGTTTAATGCATTTGTGTAGTCATTCTTAAAGATAATCAGTATTTACAGTAGTTTATGTGCGTACACTATTTAAAATAACAATATTGTGAAAAGTAATCGATCATCTAACATCGAATAAGTTACAGTTAAGCTGCTATAATCAATAGTACTTACATAAATTGTAATGTAACCAATAATTTGTAGTTTCATTTTCATTATTTATTTATAAACATTAGAGTCATTTTTTCCTCACACTTCGAGAAAGATGACCTATTTTTATAAAAAATATATATGTATATTTTTTTATGACTGTAATATAATCTATACAATGTATTTAATCATCGAAATAAAAATGTTTGTTTTGCTATTTGTTTTTATAGTTTATATAAAGTTGCGTTTTATAATTAAAAAAATAATGTGCATGAAAACATTAACAACAATATGTAATAATCTTTTACGTACATTAAATATATTGTAGTTAACGTATAATTACTAAATATATAATTAAATTACATATTTATAAGTTTTACTTATATCTTTTACAAAAAAACATCTATGGCCATCTTTCCTCTA
>QVOB01014016.1:0-15573 GCA_014839585.1 Pseudomyrmex concolor
ACACCTTTTGTCTGAAATGTTTTTCTGTTCGACTCTTAGTTTTCGAGTTATTTTGCTGTACCGGTACTTTTTGAACACTCTGTATATATATATATATATATATATATGTAATAACTGAATTATATTATGATGTTATGTCAAAATAGTGTGTCTATATAATTTCTACATATGATGTATCTCTCTTCCTCAATATTGTACATATATTTTTTGTGTTTCACTCTCACATTTGCTTTGTTTAAATTCTTTCAGTTCAAATAAACAGTATAATAGCTCTGTGTATATAGAGAGAATAAGTATTCTAATAATAATCAATCTTTTTTAGAAAAGTAAATATATTAAATAAATACACTAGGAGGAAAAAAAGATTAATATTGAACAAAAACAACATATGTAGGGAACATTCACATTTGCATTTCTTTTTAATTTATTCTTTCTCTTCTTTTTTTAAATTTTCTTTTTTAAATATTTTTATAAGTAAATCGCGCGCGCAAGTTAATTTGGACGCATATAAATATATAGATGTACACATATCTTATAACACAGCTGAAATACCATTTTGTATAAAATAATCTGTATGTAAGAAATTTACAAGTTTTTGTGAAAGGGACAAATTGATATTTTGTAATCACGAAATATATCACTTTCTTTGCTTTCGCACTCTCAGGACATAATTTATAATATTTTTTACAGGACTATTAAATGTTTTTTGGCTATATATATTAAAAATGCACCAAAACATCAAAACGTTTTTAATATATATTCGAAAAGAAAACTACTGTGTTTGTTGCTTCTTTTTTACTAATTCCACCAATTGTCTGTAACGCATTTGGCATTCTTCCTGTAAATATAATAACAACAAAATTACAAAAGATACACATATAAAAAAAACGAAATATTCAAAAAAATTACTTGACTGATATACCTTCGTCTTGCCCTCGACGCAATTTGCGATTTTCTCCCACCTGTCTATTGATGCACCTTTAGGATATTTAGTGAGGGCTGCTTCTAATGCTCTTTGTTGTTCTTGACTCCAGTCACTATTGTTGACTGTATTAATCTCACCACGAGTCTTAATCTTCTTTGGTTTTTCCTCCGCACCAACTTCCTCTATTGGTTCACCAAGCTTTAAGCCTTCGTCTTTTATCTAATATAACGAATATATCTCTCAACTTTCATGTCTCTCCACTAAAAAGAATAAAGTTTAATATAATAGTAGTAACCTTTTTGGCCATGTGTGTAACTTCTGCAACAGTGCGATTCATAACGCTCGCGATTTTCTCCCATCGTTCTGGAGTCCCGCCAGGATACTTCTTTACATACTTTATTAATTCTAATATGTCGTTATCAGTCCACAATCCGCCAGATACCGCTTGCTTTTCATGGACGTGATTTGTGTAATCGCAGTCTTCTTTTTTTGTAGTTTCTTTAAAATTGCTACCACTTCTTTCTTGCGGAGTAAAGCCGGACCTGCGTTTCCTGAGTCCGCGTGAAGGTACTTCAGGTTCAGGTTGCTCATTTTCTTGCGCTCTAGCATATTTGATTTTATGAGCGATAGCAGAAATGATAATGTATATACATACATATATACACACACGCGTACAAGAAATTATACTTACAATGCTTCTTCTTCTTCCTGTCTTATTCTCTCTTTTCTTTCTTTCAAAATCTGTACGATAAATCGCACAGTAGATGGTATAGCTATTATTGAACCTATTATCCATCTTGGTAACTGAAATGGAAGAGTGTTCCACATGGTTGGTGTGGGAATCTTTTCCAAGAAATCAGCCAAATCTGGAACATCCATTTTGCTCTTCTTACTTTTCTTTTGCAACTTTTGAAGTTTGCTACCTAAAACTTGCACCTGTAATTGTGATACAAACACTAAATTTTTTATATGCTTAAAAAAATATGAAGAGCAGGAAGATTACATGTGTAAAAACGTAATAAAACTTACACAAGTCTGTCGTTTTTCGTAGTAAGCAGCCCATGCTACAATATATTGTCCTATCGTGATTACTACAAACAGAAGACCACTTATTTCCAGTAATCCCAATTTCCGTGCATGACGGTAATAATATACAGCTGATCGCCAATTTGGTAGACCATTGACAAGAACATTATCGTACTTTTGTCGCTTCCCAGGATCTTTTAAAATGTCATAAACGGCAACTAACTGAAAGTAAAATACAAAGTAGCAGCAAAATTTTATCTCAAGAATCTCTCAAAGAGTTTGACTTCTATGTATAAAATACTTTTCGAAATTGTTGTTCAGCATCTGCTGCAGGATTTTTATCTGGATGCAATTGCAATGACAATCGTCTAAAAGCTTTCTTGATCTCCGACGCGTTCACGGTCTGAAAACCAAATTATATATCTGTGTATTTGTCACATACACACGCATACGTATATTCGAGTATACTTCTAATAAAATACATACGTGTGCACGAAAGTTACCTGTGTAACGCCCAACACATCGTAGAAATTTTGATTGACTTCTTCGACCACGTCGAACACTTCCAAGTCATCATCATCCCACGCGTACGAAAATCCAACCACGTTCAAAAAATAGAGAATTCCGAAAAAGATCAATGATATATTCATTTTTGTCCACTGCATATAGACATAGCTATGATCACTAATGTTTGTATTGACTATTTTGAATGCAAAATTCCAATTTTACTAAGACATAATACGTAATTTTTCAACAAATTTATATATCACAATTCAGCAGCGCGTCTAAAAATTAGGCTAGCAATCTCTTTTTTGACGTAAATGCCACATTGGTCAAGTTGACAAATCGACCAAGGCGATTGGACCATTGTGTATCGCGTCTTATGAAAGAAAACCTCGACGGATCAGAACGTTCTCGTTAGACAACGTCTTTGATTAGTTAAGAAAAACGCGCAACAGAGTAAAACAAAGTTTTCTGAGTGAGACTTGCAAAATCGAAAACCCACATATGTAGAACAGTAGAAAACTGACGATGTAAATAAACTTCACGTGGCGTACAAACTCTCTTTTCCAATCACATGCCTGTGAAGAGCCGCTCTGTAACGTCGAGGGTTGTTTTATTACACAGCCAGCAACCTGTAATGTAAATACGGGCTTTAAATGTCAATCTAGTCTAACCGTAAGATCTTAAACCTAACACTAACATATCTTAATACTGACACATGAGCAGTTTCCGTTTATACATTCTTGATATACGATACGTCATTGTGTTGAGTTCTTACAAATTACACAGCAATTTGCACCAGTGGACTGATATCAACCAATATCGATATCTTGGTGTGAGCAATCTCCGTTTAGGATTGATAAGACTGTTCAAATCGCCGAAGTCATCATGGATTTATTGGGATCAATCTTGAAATCTATGGACAAACCGCCTACAATCAGCGACAAGCAGAAAGCTCTCAGGAAAAGTTAGTTGAGTTTTAACCTAGAAATGCTCAGTTTTAGAAAAAAAAAAAAAAAAGAAATAAAACAGTTTCGTCAAAAGATTTTGAGAATTTCTTTGGTACATATTCACTCATTTCGATTACACAGAACAACAAGAAGAATATGAGAAACGAAAAAGGGCCGAGGCGGAAAAATTGAAGAGCTTTCGAGAGCAGGTTAAGCTTTATAATTCTTTTTTTTTTGTTTTTGTTTTATTTCTCAGCTAATCAATTTGTTAAACATATTATTTTGCGAGTAGATCGAAGACACGATTAATAAGTTCCTACAAGATGATGGTGCAAAGGAATACAAATTTCCTGTGATGAACCACATACACAGGAGCATTGTGTAAGTAGTATTGCTTTATGAATTGAAAAAACACATATATTTCTGAAACACTCTATATGATACAATAACTGTTTGGGCTTTAGTCATGATGTAGCGGAAGTAGCAAATGTTTTGGCATATTCTTTTGGTGAAGAAGATGTTGACCGGCACATTGTGCTCTTTAAAAGAGAACATGCACCTTCTGAAGACCAATTAAACACACTGCGCAAAGGTGAAGAATGGAATGAGGAAGTTGCAGAAAAATTAAAAGAGGAGAGAGAGAGAAAAGCTAAGGAAGAGGCAGAGTATCAAAAATCTAGGAAACGAAAGGAGGATTTTGTGCCTAACAGCTTTTATAAAGATAAGTATCAACATTTAATTGGCAAGGAAGCTGCCTTGGAAGCTGCCAGGAAAACAGAAGCTAACAGCAATTACGGATTTGGTAGGTACTTTAAATTATAAGAATTTGAGAACAAGGAAAGGTTTTTGTATATATATTTGTTGTGGGAACGTTATTGTTGTCTTTTATAGTTCCCAGTGAAAATAAGAAGGACCAAAGAAGTATAGAACAAACTCTGGCTGATATACGTGCTAAGAAGAGGAAACTGGAAATGAATAAAGAAAGTGACAGTTGCGGCGACAGTACAAAATAGTGCTATTGTATAAATAATCATAGGCATACATAAATTATCTATGTCCAATTAAGTGTAAATAATATATTAGATATTTTACATATTACTGTGTGCATTCTATATATATATATATATATATATATATACATATGCACCATCTATTAAGGAAGTCACCTGATATTCTAGTTTATCAGATCTTCGAATTTATTTATTTGTTTCTACGAGGTATTGGTAAATTTTACTGATGGTATTAATTACCTGCCTGAGCGCACCTTAAATGTGCTATACAAACTGCTCTTATTCATCTTGTTACGACACATGTATTTACTCTACACCAAAGCCTCTCATATGTACAATATAATACATACTTTCGCATATACACTTGCTCATACGTAAGCGCTTGTTCTTGTGTTTTTCTTGTCCGTAAATTGAGCCATATAACATCTTTATTCCCGTTAAAGATACTCTGTGGTCGAGTATTTAGTAATTGAAGTTCTGGGAGCCGGTTTTGGCTTCGTAGGCGACGGGGACTCGAAAACAATCTGTTCTTTCAGAGTGAGCAATTTTGTGAACTTTTGATTTGTCGCGGATTTATATAATTCCAGACCTCGAGCAATAACAACATCTCGCACGTAAGCTGCGTTATTTTGCACTAATTTTCGCTGAAAAAAGTATTCTTTATTACATGTTCATCATAAAATCAAAATTATTATTTTAACTTGTTAAGAGTCGCAATATTTTTGTCTTTTTTCTGAAATAAATGAGAGTTGCGTAATAAATAAATTATCGTTTGTTACCTCTTGCTTCAGCTTCGGATCTGTAAGCGAAATGATCAGATGTTGAACTTCGACCCGCATCACAGATACAAGCACTTTATCTATTACAGACATAAGTTCCGGTGTGACTATGCTAAGGCAGTCTTCCAGCAGTCTGACATACATCTTGGAAAAAGTCAACGTATTGTACGTCAGTTGCACCCAACAATCGTTTGTCACGTATGACGAAGGTACATGAACACCAAAGTCATCAAGCTCCGACAATAACTTCTCGAGATTCTGACTAGTTTCCAGATTAGTCGGCCGCCAAGTATCCTCCGCTATATGACGTTTCGCCAAAGTGACACATTTTTCTCCAGCGTTTTCGATAGTCTTAGATAATGCGGATCTGAGTTGACCGTCTAACTGATAACGTATGTCCATGCCAAGTTGGGTTAACTGGAAACGGAAATTTATAATCTTACGTTGAAACATATACACATACATGCATATCAGTTATAAGAAAGTTAAAGAGAAAATATTAGAATATTGTCGCGCTAAACACATATGTATGCACCTGGCTGCAATGACTCCGAACAGCAACAATGCACTCTACCACTGTACTTAGCGGAAGTTCCGGTTCGAAGAGACACTTAAGTAAGCGCGACGTTAAGTCTTTTACCTCGTAACTGCACCATACAATTAAACCTTAAAATAACGACGAGTAGATCAGATTACAAATTAGTCGGCAGCTGTATAATATTTGTGGTTCTTCTCGATGTTAGAAATTACCAGAAGTGCAGTTCGTAGATTGTGGAAAGATCTTCAGAAATTCCCTCATTATCTCCGTTATATTGCTGAAGGTGATCGCGCTGAGTTGCTTTACGTAAACTTCCTCGGTCGTGCCTTCTTCTTTAATTCTATTCAATCGTGCTTTTAGCACGGCGCTGCACAATCGTAGATACAAGTAGCACGCTTGCGTGCTTCTGTTTAATTGTATCAGAAGTTTGACTGCGCGTCGCGGTCTTCTCAAACCGCCTCCCAATAGCGACTTCGCTTCTACACTTACTTCCAATTCTTTAGTCAGAACATTGATCAGAGATCGACTTCTCTCGTTCACCTTTGTCTGAATATCCGTCAACAGTGGCGTCGAGGTAGCATCCTTCAAATAGATTTTTGCTTTTTCCAATAAACTATAAGCCTCCTCGAAATGACGCTGCGCTATACAAGAATCTAGATCCTCGGCTACTTCTAATACCCATTCTGGAGGCGGTTCATGGTATTCCGAATCATCATCGTCGTCCATCCCTGAAATGGCAATCATCTTGAATTATAATTATAAAAAGACTATGTAGTTGAATAAACTTCAATAGAGAAAAAATGAGCAACATGAATTGAATAATTGTACGATAAGTTTGACTATGTTTAAGACAAGAATATTTAAAAAAAAGAAATTGAAAGAATATTAAATTTCAAATGTGTGTATAAATGTGTGTACAACACACACAAAAATATTTTTATCCTTAAATCTTACCTAACGTGTTCGAATCCAGTGACATCGAACGAGAAGGTTCAACTTTATTCTCTTTTGGATGTTTATTATTCTCCTGTGCGTTATTAACAGAATTTTCTTCCGCTAGTTTTGCTCTTTTAGCTTGCTCACATTTATCTAACCATTCTTTCTGCAAAATAAATAGATTCAAATAATTTTTCTTCATGTATCATGTAGCAATTGTTTTTGAACACACTAACTTTACTTGTCGCTGTGGTGCACTGGAACACTCTTGTGTCGGAAAACGCTAATAATTTGAATGCCAGCTTCACTGTGCCATGATCTCTTACATTAACTATTGCTAAGCTCTCTAAATTATAAACTGCTTGCATTTTGTATCTAGGTGGGCCACGCCTACCACCATTAGCTAGCCAAGATGCAATCATCAAAATATCATTAAACAAGTATGCATGAATTCTCTTTAATGGCGTCCCATCAATTGGGTCCAACTCCAGCAGAGAACCTTCATGCAAACACACACGTCCTGGCACTTCAGCCAAACTCTGCAAGAAAAAAAATATCAATTTTTTATATACTTCTATGTGCAACTTAATTGATTACAAATTATCAAATGTAATATGACTGACCAGGGCACCTTCTACATTTTCAATCAGTTCGATAAGTTTCTGCTTTTGTTCCTCTTCTTTGGATATAGAATTAGCAGAGTCCTCTTGTTGTGACTCAGATAAATCCTCAAATACAACACCCGCAGTTCTGGTGGATCCTAATGTGCTTAACAAGGCACGTTGCTCACTCAAGAGTTGTGACAATTGATACATCTCACTTTCTAAGTGTGAAATCTCCTTGGCAGTCTCAATAAATTGCATATAGTTTTGATAAACATTTCGTTTTAATTGAGCAGACGTGTTGTTTGCTAGTTCTTGTATTTTTGCGCGTTGTTGCCTCAAGTCGTCCGCACCGACACATTGCGCACTGAGTTCCTTCACAACTGCAAGTTTGAAAAATTATAAGATAAAATAAATTAATTTATAAAATATTTATTAACGCGCCGCGCGTATATGTTGTACTAAATAATTCAAAACAATATCTTATAACAAGTATCTCTCATTATCAAAAACAAAACACCAATCACTTCTACTATCAGTGAAGATAAAGGCAACTGTAAGAATAAATTTTTTAACGGAAATAACACTCACATTTTTCTGGATTGAAATCTTCAGCCGCAAAAACTTTTGCTAAATTATTATCAGCCATTGTAGATCGATCTTTTTTTTTTTTATATTGTCGTTAAATAAATCGACATAATTATGGTTTACACCTCCACCCTCTGACTTAACCTCACTCGATGAGGTTTCTGATATGTTTCCCGTAAATCGCTCAAGACGAAACGCTCGATAACATCACAAAGCTTTTTGTAAAACGTTCTCGATGTGTGTGTATGTTGTATATCAGTTGATAATTAAAGAACTTTATCCATAGTTGATCACATTTGTGTTTTTCTTGAGATATCGATTGACGATATACATTGTTGTACAATTACATGGAATCGAATCATCTTCTACGCACGTTAGATGGTGCTGTTGATATCACACATGTGCTACAATTGTTATTTTGAATACTAATAAGTGTAAAATATTCATTTCCAATGTGTAAAATTAGTGTTTATTTATATCAGAGCAAGAACTCCGTCGCAAAATCTATCTCTGCTGAGTGAATTTCGCATCAAATCGAACTTGAGTAGCTTATCTGTAAAATTCGGAGAAGGAATGTCAGCTGGGAGTGTGGCGGCTCCTGTAATCCGGCTACTCGGAGGCTGGTTATGTTGGAGGGTCTGAGGTCGGGGGTTCCTGCTGGTGCGGGGTTCGCGTTGACTGGGTGTCCGCACTAAGCTCGCCATCAATATGGTCACCCTTGAGGAGTCTCGGGTGACCAGGTTAGCTAAGGAGAGGCGAACCGGGCCAGAGGGGAAACCCAGCAGCCAAAAGTCTCCATGGCGGGCAGTAGTGGGATCGCGCCCGGGAGTGGGACCGCATTGGCAGCCTGGTCAATATGATCCGACACATAACTTTTGCACTCTTTTTTTTCATTTTTCCATAATCCTACAATGTTTCTTTAATGTTTCCAGAAGAAAGTTTATTTTTTTAACGCACTTTTTCATGCATTTTTATTGTTCAAATGCACACACACATACACATAGTCAGACATATGTATGTATATACACACTACAAATGCCAAAACTATTTCGATTATTTCTTCGTTTTTTAGCAGTCAAATCACAAATATTGTATTTAAGAAAAAGAAATACTTAAAAAAGCATTAATATCTATATATTGTTTTTTATATACGTTCATGTTCTGTATATGTAAAAGATTCTTCAAACGACACTGTTTCAGACTTGTTACATAGTCAAGTCAATAGTAAAAGAATCATTCAGTTAAAAAAAAACTATTATAAAAAATTGATAGAATACCTCTAGAAAAAACAAAAACACTTATTACTTAAAACTTAATTATTTTTTAAAAAGTTCGCTCTTGATTATATACTTGCTTGATAAAAAGAAGGGAAACTGGAAGAAATAAAAATCACAACTTTTCTGATGAATGTATTCATGGAAAAATCTCTTGTCCGTTATAACTTTATTTTTGTTTTACAATAATAATATTATCAATAAGAATTCATTTATCTCTGTGCCTAAGAAATAATATATCAAGTGTACAATATAAAACTTCAGGTGGAAAAGCTTTTTATAATACAATAAGCTTTATCGCCAAAGTATACATTTTTTCTTTTTTTTTTTTTTTCGTATTTAGAATAACAATTTACGATTTTAACTTTTCCTTCTTCGCTTGCTCTGCCAATGCTTCTAGCCGATCATGTTCCGCGATCAAGGCATTCACCTCGTTCGCAGGTAATATTTTCATTATTGTTTTATCATCTTTTCGTGTCAATGTTGCCATTTCCACTGTAAGTAAAAAAATATGTATATAGTCACTACATGTAATCGTTAATATACTGTTACAAAAGATTGTTTATTTAAGATACATTACCTTTTTCAGCAGATAACTTATTCATATCTAATGTTTTAGAGAGCACTTTTATAGCAAGCGCCATTGCATCTTTTAGAGTGGTTTCTCCCTCCTTGTATTCTTGCTTCAAGGACGATACTGCTGCTGCAGAATTATTCCCAATACATGTTGCTTTCCAACCACCATAATTTCCACTAGGGTCCGATTGATACAACTGATAGCCATAGTGTTTGTCCCATCCCATATATAAAACGGATACACCAAAAGGTCTTTTTCCACCAAATTGGGTATATGCTTGTTTGAGATCGCATAACCATGAGACAAGCTGCTCACAAGGTATAGGTTCGCCGTATTGAAGAAAATATCTTTGAGCAATGACACGTAATTCATTTGTTAAAACATTGGCATCTGAAGTAATGCCAGCCACAGAACAAACTATGTCGTCATTCAATTTATAAATCTTTTCAGAGAAGAATACTTCATCTAAAAGCTTGTTGGTGTTTCGTCTTTCAGCTGCTAATAGAATGCCATCATTTGCTAATATACCTAGGCAGGTACCAGCGTGACTTATAGCTTCCATAGCATATTCGACTTGATAAAGTCTTCCTTCTGGTGAAAAAATTGTGGTACGTGTATCATATCTACGTGCCTGTAAAAATAATAAATACATAACAGGAATATCAAGAAAGAGAAAAACACATATGTATTCTTAGTAACAAAAAATTACTGCAGTCACAAAAACTTTTTAAATACCAGAAATACGAATCAAATATCTATTAATTTTTTTATTGTCTAGTAAACTATGAACAACAATAATAGAGTTATATCATATAAGTTTGATTAATATTTTAAAATCATGATTAATATTACAATTTTGTGATGACAGTGCATTTCTTACATAACCTATGAACATCGAATATCGAAAGTATGAATATTTTCAAAATTGATTGTATGTAATATCAATTTTATTGCAAAACTAAAATTAACTTACCATTTTATAGAGTTTTAGGTTGTTGAAATAATTATCACGTATGTATTATCAGAATCTGATATTCACTAGTGAATGTAATGATTCCTGCCACAGTTGATTACAAATGACTACTCGATCGACTGACAAAAATCGAATACTCGAGAGGAAGTAGTTTAAAGATCGAAACCTATTGAGATATATCGAGATTATTCAAAAAAGTAATGTAATTTTCAGTAACTTTATACGTAGGATATTGTATGAAAAAAATAAAAGGCATAAGAATTTCTCTTATTCACACTGTATTCCACAATTTCTTGCCAATATTGAAAATCTATAGTTTATGTAACATATATTCAATTTTTTGGCAGTTTCTGGCAGCGAGTTTCGGAAAACATGCACATGTTATACTATTTTACAATCATATTTGTTTGCAGTAAATAAATTACACACACAATCTTTTTTTTAATAAAATATATTTGTTTCCTTTCGCTTTTCTACATAAACATAATACATATATTTAAGACAGCAAAAACCATGAGACAAAATAAAATTTATTTATATATCTTCTTATTTATATACCAAATTATGTTTTCACCACTTTTTATTTATAAATCATCATTTTTGAACAAAAAGAAATATATTGCATACACTGAATTAATTCAACACAAAAATATTAATCTAGACATATGAAAAACTATATGTTTTATCTTCATATATAAATATGTGTACTAATATAAACTGAATCTTATTCTTTTTCTTAACCAAAGATTGAATTTTCTTTAGTGATCATTAAATGTAGAACAAAGATGAACCGATGATAAACTGATCTCTTTTCTCACAGCATGTGAGCGACTAAAAGTATAGACGCGCCGTTTTATCTGTCGAAAATTAAAAAATTTCTACATGTGTGAATATACAGATGCAAGTATAGATATTTCTGTATACTCAAATCTTGTTTTTAAAGAATCGGATTTGCATGTAAAATGTTCAGAATAACGGATATATACATACATATATACATGTATATATATGTATATATACACATATATATATATATATCCAGTAGTAAAAAACACGATGTATTCATTTGAACTGAGCAAACTCAATACATATGTAAAATGCGTAAGTATGATTCATTTTTCAGTGAAAAAACTATGTAAAATATAAAAAAAAAGCTCTATATTATTTAATACTATCAGCATACTAACAGCATTTTTCTTTTTCCTTGTTATTTATTAAATGTTAAACAAAACACCAATATTGTCAGAGTGTGAACAATCGCCTATCGTTCACAAAAGCAGACCTAACTGTGACAGATAAATGACATATCTTGAAATCAATGTTTTTTAGTAACATATATAAAAGGATTACAATAGAGAAGACACTCATATCATTAAACACAAGACACTCATATCATTAAACACAAGTTAGTTTTTCACGTACGCAATTCTCACAGTCAGTGAGAATAACATACAATTACATACACAGCGTATTACATTTTTAAATGCATACACAGATACACGTAGGCACTTGTACACTTACATCCATCTTTTTTTTCTTATACACAATTGTTTTTCTTACATGGTTGTGTAAAGTGTATACTTTGTTTGACTGATGTTAGGAAAGTTGTTATCTATCATTGTCATGATAGACAACAGTATAAGAGTCGGTTGTGTGGTGTGTGAAAAAAAAAAATTACTTTTTCGCATCCTGACGCAATTTAAGGTTCTTTAATTGTAACAGTAACTGTGTACTTTCCGTAGCGGCAGTATTCTGAATATCTGTTAAATAAGCTAAACGTTCAAATTTGTGGAAAAGCTCATCCCACTCCAATTCCATCTCACCTGAAGTTTTAACAGTTTTCTTGTGATTTGTCACAGTCTCATTTTTAACGGACTGGTTTACTTCTTTCAAGTGTTCCGCATTTTTTAACAAACTTAGAAGTTTACTTTTCTCTAACGGTTCGTTTAAAACAGTGTTTGCAACACTGTCGTTATTTTTGAAAGCTTCAAGTATCTTTTCAGATTCATCAACGTCAGTTTGCAATGTTTTATTCTGATCAAACATTGGCAAATTTTCTTCCTTTTTATCAATGATGACAGAGTCTCTTCCACATGACTCTTGAAGATATGACGATTTCTCAGATATCTAAAATTAAAAGAAATTTATATATGTATAAACGTGTATACACATAAATAAAATTTAAATGTTTTATTTGCAAACATCTAAAGCAAATATGTTTTATATATATTTTGAATAAAACGTGTAATATGTTACCATGTCATTTTGACATTTAACCATGTTATCATTTTCAATGTTATGCTTAAAACTAAATTCATGTAACTTTGAACTGTAACATGATTCATTATCTTTGAATGAAGAATCAAGAGTTCGTACAGAACTGTCGCACAAACGTGCAGATCTGGTGCAAAAACTGTTTTCTGACAAGTCAGCTTTGTTTAGCGTCATTTGAGGAGTGTTTGCTGTTTTTTTTACAGATTCTGATATCACTGCAGAGGTAGAACGTGGAGGGCGCAAATGTGGTACTTCATGTATCTATACAATCACACAACCAATTTAATATTAAAAATACCAGTATAAAATAAGATACACACACATGTACACATATGTGTAATACTACAGTTTTTTTAAATGTTATGTACTTTAATTGGTGTTCAAAAAGTTTAAGTGAATATATTTTACCTTATATTTTGTCGCAAATGGTTGTTGAAATGATACTTCTTCTCTTTCCATGTTTGCCAAACGCTTTCGTTCGACTTGCCTAAATGCCAATCTTTTAGATTTTGATAATCCAGGTATGTTTCGAACTATTTTTTTCTCTGCAGAAACTTTAGTGGGATTATAGCTTGGAGCTTCTGGTTCCTGAAAGAAATAACAGTTACATATTTTAAATATATAATAATTTATCAAAATAAAATTAGTATTTATTTAAATTACTAATAATGATGGTTTCAAACTATACAAGATCAGATTTTTATTATGTTTTATACCTCATCCCAATTTTCTTCTGACTCGATGTTTCCAACTAATGTGGGCAACGTTTGTTCTTTTTTTGAAGGATCTTTCTCTACCACTAATTCTCCTAGTTGTGAACAGGATGCAATATGCTCCTATATAGAGAGAATAAGAGGTACACAATACAAATATAATATTGATATTACAACAAAATGAGTAGAAAAATATTTTGAAGCACCTTATCTATGTTTCAGATATACTTTTTTCTTTTGAAGATAAAAAAAGTTAACAATGATTTGCATGTTATATATTGTATTGCATGTGTTTACATACCTTAAGTTTATTAACTTGTATTATGTGACTCTTATCTAATGGACATTCCACAAAGTTTTCTGTACAAACATTTTCCTTACATTTTGTTATATGTTGCATCAATTTTGCCTTAGTAATACGATGAGCTTTGTTGTAGGGACAAGTAATAATAAGATTAGACTCCATTTGGAATTTAGATCTATAAATGAAATTCTTATTTAGCATACAATATACTTTCTTACATTATGTTTTATTATATTTTTTATTATCATATATTGTGTGTTCACGTCAAATCAAAACTACCAGAAAAATTAATGTGATGAAAAAAACCCCACAATAGCTAAAAAATTAACTAAATATAGGGACCTAAATATTTCTGAAAAAGTCTGGAAATAAACATAAAGATAGAAAAGACTAATAGACACATTCAGTAGAATTGAGTGCTTTAGGTTTATTATCTCTGATTGATAGATCTATTGCAAATATAAAAGCATGTGCCTCAAGAATAAATAAGTTAACAACAAAGTACTGATTATTCAACTTTGCTGAATGAAACAAATGAGAAAGTAAATGAAAATTAGACCATCACACAATAAGAATATTCCACAAAAAAAAAAGAAGTAAAAGTTCATCTAACAGCAACTAATTATAATTTGTTTAAGAAACTGAAATAATTTTGCAATATAAAAAAAGTATCAATAAAATTTCACACTTGTTGCACATAGAGGAAACGAGATACAGAATGACCATGAAATACATCTGGAATTAAATGAATAAACGAGTAAACTAAGAAATAAAATGCAATAAAAGAACAAGCTGAGAACAGAACATTGTATCAAAAACAAACAACTAACACAATCCTGAACAAAGAGCAAGTTGTGCTACAAATAAAAAATATTTTGATAGTTGCTTCCAAGCGCAATTTGCACTTAGAGAAAACATATGGTAGAAGAAAATATATGAGAAAACAATCATGGCGATAGTTCAAATAACTTTAGTAGTTTACATACTTTATAATCTACTTAAAAGAAAAGTTACTTGTGCAAAACCTTTCACGTTTACAGAACAACGAATCGCACGAATGTATGTACTTCAAACTGTCTAACACTATGAAAGTATTACATTTAAACACAATAGCATATCAGTTTCAGATTGAATTACTCGCTGTGCACGCAAATAAATTACAATAATAAATAAGCAAATCATGTTAAAATGACACATCGCTATGACAACCCCTTATCCCTCAGTCTCCTTTAAACATATACAAATATTTACTTCCATATGTATATTGCACATATTGTGAAAATTAAGAAATATTTCGCAATTTACCTATTCTCGTTATGTTACGTTTAATTCCTCTCGCGCTTTGATCTTTGATCCTTAATTCTTTTAGTTTGATTTTTGCTGTGGATTTTTGCCAATGTTGCAATTCAAACGTATAAAAGCAAAATTATGTTAATTTTATGTTCGGAGTGCTATGTCCACGGTGGTGCACAACGGCAACTACGTCGTAGCCATATGTACACGAGCAAATTGGGTAAATTCCACTTGCCGTTCGCAATGCTCATGGAATCATTTCATCCTTGCTTTTCATCGAAAGTTAAACACAGATAGATAACGCTCA
>QVOB01014017.1:0-15570 GCA_014839585.1 Pseudomyrmex concolor
TCTTGTTTAATCCAAAGAAATTATTTCATTGGAATAATTTCATTGGAAATTTGTTAAATCTAAAGAAACCGTTCTCTCTGTGTATGTTATGAACCAAAACGATTATCGCACACCGTCAACACAGTAGATATCAAGAAAAGCACGATGGGCGAAATTTCTGAGAATCGCAAAGCAGCGTATAAGCAAACAAAACAGGATTATACGACGCTTATATAAATACGCTTATATATATATATATATACATATATACATATATAATGTATACAACGCTTTAATGTAAATAGCAAGAGAAAATCCAAAGCATATAGCAAGTGTATGTACAATTGTACGCGCAGCTTTCGTCAACGAATATTTAAAAGAATCGCTATGTAATCGGATAATCCCTATGTAAAACTTATTGTTAGAAACGTCAAGCGAAAAAGAGTTGATGCAAAAAAATTTCTGTAAAAGAACTTCCGCGCTTACCTTTATCTCATTTATTTCACTAACTTTCGACGATAAGAGATATCATTTGATATGCTACGCGAGTTCGCGGCAAAGCGCACAAATATATATATATGTACACACACACACACACACATATATATATATATATATATATATATATATATATGTATATGTATAAACGCGCGACAAAAGTTTCGCAAAGAGGCCGATAAGAAACCGGAAAACGCTGCTATGCATTTGGTACATGGCGCATCTTGCGCGACGTACAGGAAGCACTAACGACTCACATCCGCCGCATCTCTCTTCCCCTCCGCGGAATACTCGCTTTTCCAACGTGCGAGGGTGAAGGAGTGAAGGGTGGAGGAACAAACAAGAGGCATCGGTAAATGCAAATATGGAGCGCGAGTCTGGAGACGTCCTGTTGTGTCCCTTTAGTCGAGCCTTCGAGGTTAATGCATTTGAGTGCGCGCGATGGCGGGGGGTTGTTTGTCGGCGTATGCTTGTATGCAAATGCGCGGTAAAGAGGACATCGCGCTACATCGCGCGCGCGGGAACTTGGTAATGTCGATCCCTCGATTGTCGGCATTTCGACAATGCGTTATGTAAATAAACGTCGCCGATGCGACGGCTCTCACAAACGGCAGCCGACTGCGGCTACAAGTTGTGTTCCGTCGTCGACCAATTTAGCGATTGCGCGAATAATTTCAACGAGAAAGAATAACAAGACACTTTGCCAAACTGGGCTCCAATTTCCGTATTTTCCTCTTATTATTATTACGTTTTTCCTCTTCTCATCTCCACAAGCAGTCGTTTATAATGGACGAAGTAAGAGCTTGCGAGAATGTATAAAGCTACTTGGTTTTCTTGAATTTTTTAAAAACGTCTCACATTTAGAGACGCGAAGGAAACTATCTGACAAAGATTGTTATTATAGGAGACAATACGCGGATCGCTCTCTCTTCTAGTCTAAGCTCTGAATATAGTTGCATAGTTCTAAGTTTCGCAGACGTTGAATACATTTAACGTAAACAAG
The DNA here is from genome assembly GCA_014839585.1 of Pseudomyrmex concolor. Classification (NCBI taxonomy): domain Eukaryota; kingdom Metazoa; phylum Arthropoda; class Insecta; order Hymenoptera; family Formicidae; genus Pseudomyrmex; species Pseudomyrmex concolor. Next base: position 1,481 of record QVOB01014017.1, read on the forward strand.
GACTGAGAAGGGGAATCTCAGGTATAGTCGCGTTTGGTGCTAAATGCGCAGCGATAGCGGGCCTTTGCGTTCGATAAATTTAAAGCTGAACTGCTGTTTGTCCGAAGAAGTGAAATACAATAATACTCGTATTATAGTTGCGTGTAAATAAATATCTAATCGATATCGTTGCTTGTGAACTGAATCGCGAGATGAAATAAATTCAAGGTGTATAGATAACCGTTAGAAGTTGTTGCCACTTTTGTATAATTTATATTGGTCTTATTGAGATTTAGGTTTGAAGGCGCGTGAGCTTCATTGAACAAATCACCCTCCCTCCCCTCTCTCTCTCTTTCTATCGCCGCCTGGAAAATCGCAGGACCTTCTCGTGGCACTTTAATCCGCCATGACAAACAGCCGATCTCAGACGAGAGAGGATGCCACGGATCAAGTGAGAGCCTTCCGAAAATCACCGCGAGATCCCGAAAGATCGTCTGGAGGGGTGGCGAGAAAAGAGAGCGCGAGTCCCAATTCATGTAACGGAAGGGAAAGGAAAAAGGGAGGAACGTAATTTGCAATCAGACGTCGAGTCGCGGGACGCAAACAAGGAAGTCCCTTACGACCGATTGGCTCGAAGCCAGTGACGGATCGCCGTGGTCTTGCCGAAGGGATGGTGGCGTTTTGTCACTCTTGCAGCTTTTTTACGTGTGCAAACTACCACCCTCGGAAGCTCAACACTCTCACCTTCTCTACTTGTGGACTCGCCAGACTTTTCCTCGACAAGCATGATTCTTCTCTTCCCTGCGACTTCAAACTCGTCTTTTTTTTTCGATCAATAATAAATCAATGCGGAGCACTATTTACAATAAGAACGCGTCCTCGTTGATTTGACTTTTTCTTTAAACGATAAATGCTGCTTTTTCGCGCGTATCTCATAACTCGTAATTTCGCTCTCGAAAGCTTCGTACACTGCGTACACGCGCTCAAGTTGTTTGCTCGCGACGAAGAGTGCGAGATAGACGGTCTGCAAACTAAAAGCGCGGCGTGTTGAGCTCTTTGAGTACGGACCGGAGCGCTCTAAACGACTAATTTAAAGACCAAGATTCCTGTGTGCAATTGTTAGATCAGAGTTAACAACGCGTCTTTCCGGTAAACAGGCATAGAGTTTCAAGGAAAAAAAAACATGTTCAAGTGAAACGCAGCATATAAATAAATAAAATAAAGTTGAAAGCTTTTGAAGCTCCAAGGAAGATAAAAAAAGTTTCGAGATGTGTTCGGCACTATAAAACGGTCGCGTACAACACGGATGTGTATCGCGTGCGCAAAGAAGAACGTATGTATATTTTAACCCGCGAGAAGGATAACTTTAGGACTCATAACAGTGTATTTTCGCGCGTCGTAACTTCGCGCAAGCACTTTGTACACAAGGAACATAAACTCGAATTGAGTTTGCCAATGTCAAACTCTCCTAAAAACACACCCCTGCTGCGTCTCGAACGTCTCTCAGCGGAAGTTCACGCAGCTTTTACGGTACTTACACAATATAACGGCATTGTGGTAAACACTGGTGGTTGGGTATTACTCCCGCTCGAAGTAACTCCCACATTCGCGATAAAAAGCGTCTTCTTTTGAATATAAGAAAACATCTGACAACGTCTCGTGTCCGAGTTCTCGTGGCGTTTTTATGATTGTCTTTTACTACTGCGATTGAGGTATAAAAAGTCGCCGAGTGCACGGGTAGGCCGATCAGTAAAAAAAAAATAATGTAATTTATCAGTAAACATTATCTTTCGCAAAAGAGAAATCATATCGATGGAGCATTTTTTAATTTAATTTACACATACAAAAGAAAATATTTTAATTAAAATGAAAAAGAAAAATACTTTTATTAATAAAATAAAAAAAACGAAAATATTTTGATTGAAATCGATGTCACATGAGAGAGACCGCGATAAACGAAATTTGTCAGCGTGCTCTGATTTTTAACATAGCGCGAAAATTAATGACGCGCACACAAATAAATACGGAAATGCAAGAGTTATGGAGTTCAAAGCGTACATTTAATGGCTCTATTCGGTGCGAAGTTTCATCAGAACTATTGTAACCGAGATATCGGATTTCGCCGTCTGAGATAATTCGATTACGATTGCTCGTAACGAATTTTCGAAAACCGTATCTCACCTCTATATTTTAACGGCGCATCTGTTTTTGCTGCTTTGCTCGTACACATGTATACGCGAATTGTATGTAAAAACACATTACTGTAATATTGATTTAATACGTTTCAGGTGTGATAAATATAGAGTTTTGCGCGAGAATGAAAACAGTTTTGTTTTCATTCTCGCGCAAAACTCTTTCATCGAAACGTGTTTCTCATTCCGCACAGATAAATTCTCTAATTTTTGAACAAGTCGTTTTTCGATATAACGTCGAAAAGATCCTGTATAATTTTACGGCGTACGGAAACCCGACAAGTTGCAACAACGATATATAGTATATGATAACTATTTAAAGTAGCGTCCGAATGCCGCGACGACCAGGTAATATTTCGATGCTTCGAAGCTGAAAAAAGAGTTTTGTTGAGATAACCAAAATTTGGTAAATCATACCAAATAAAGTGTTTTGGAAACCAAAGTTTGGTTAAGATTACCAAAATTTGGTAATCTCAACAAAATTGTTTTTTCTGTGTATTTATTTAAATATAGAAGAGATCATTATAACATTCAAGGAATAATAAGTTGTAATCGCTCGTGAAAAGATCAGTAGAGTAATTAAAAGGCCAATAAAGACAAAAAACAGAATGTTCGTGTGTAGTAGAAATAATGAATTTATTCAAAATATCAGACGTTTTGATCTCTGTGTTGGATCTTCTTCAGTGACAAACTAACATAAGTGAGAATATAAAACAAAAATTGTAAAAATTCAAGGAATCTTCCGCATGTAACATATGGAGCGGCAACATCGCGCGCTCGAATAATTACATCGAAGTTACATGTACGTGGAGAAAAGAGCAGCGGAGAGCGGTTTCGGTGAGCGCGCAATTAGTGATTAATATTATCAATAATAATTGATTTCATAACGGGCCGATATTTCCATTTTGTGCATGTCATTATGTAGATCGGTGAGAAGCGCCCCGCGCATAATTAGTCGTGGAATATACATTCGCGCTCAACGAAATTATTTTAATATTATTTCCTCTCTCAGAGAACATGTTGGTCGTGTTTAATATAATATACGCGTGTGCGCATGCGCGCTCGCGTATTCAACCCAAACACAAAGCCGGTGATACACGATGTAAATTACACTACCTATGCAGAGAAAAAGCCGCGAGCGTCAGACGTTTTGGGCAAAACACGAAAATACAAGATAAACCATTTTTCCGATTTTACGTGACAAAATAATATCCAATACGCGCGTAATTGCTGCGGGAAAACGCAGCTGCTTGATTTTATATGTTGATATATATATATATATATAAGCTTTTGCGTTCGATCTTCATTATATGAACAATGCGAGAGTCTCGAACCGTGGTCGCGCGTTCAGCGCTAAATTTGCAGTGGGAAACACTTGACCGACGTGTATTCGGTGCTGGAGTTTCGGACGTACATGCGCTCTCGTGTTAATTCGCGCTGCGGATTCCGTGAGACCTGGAAAAGTCACCAAAGTTCGCGAATTTCCACGGGCGATGGAAGTACTACACGCTCTCACGCCGCTTAAAGCGGCGGACTAAATTACTCGGTTCTTGCATTGACATTAACATATACAATCGATATCGATCGCGTGTTTTCGCGGCGTAAACTCTCGTTAATACGAATCGCTCTCTCGAAACTTTCTTCCGCTTGCCCTGCCGCCGCCGTCTCCGCGTCTCTCTCTCTCTCTCTCTCTATACATATTTATGTGCGCGCGTATATCTTGCAAATAATTTTTAATATCGTTTCTCCGCAAAGAGCGCTGGAAGCGAAGAAAGAGAAAGAGGAAAATTACTCAAGACGAGAGAGTTCGCGAGACGGTTTTTAAGTACACAACTTTAAATCGTCCTTGCCAGAATTTTCTGAATTCTGCGCGACCGACGCGGACTCCTGCGGCAGTCTCCTCAGCAGATTTTCTGTGCGCGCATCCCATTATCATCTCCGCCGGGCATCACGCGATCGAGTCGGATTTTCTCGACGCGCACCGTTGACTCAACCGGTAAATTTGCTTTTTCTATTAGCGGCTTCGCAACACACAGCAAGAGATGAATTCTCTCGGAATTGCTTGACCTCAATTCCGTCGTATACTCCGTAGGGGTGCTCGGATATGGTACTTCTTTTTCCGGACTCTTTTTTTTTTGTTGTTGGAAGGGGCTCTCTTCGTTACAAGAGCGATAAGAAGAAAGGACGCGCTTTAAAACCTAACCTCTCTACCATTTATTGCTTCTCGTATTTAATTGAACGGATCTACTGTGTAAAATTGGCTAAAATTGCTAATATCTATCGCGTGTTATCGTTGTTTATTTGTAATCTTGTTTATTCAAAGTAAAACACTTTATAAAGTATTGCGCCTCTTATCACTGTTTTTTTTTAGATAAAATTCTTATATAGAAAAAAAATTAATATACGTCGTATATGCAGAAATGTAACAGAAATATCGAAAAATTGTGAAACGAAATGGAAAAGTAACACGAACATAACTAAAAACATTATCATTACATAAACGAGACATGTTGCACCGAATAATTATAGAGTTCTACTACAATATTTTTCTCGTTGTACCGCAATTACTAAACTCGAGACTACTAAAAATTGTTCGAATCGAATCGCGAGGAGCCACGTTGCGCGTGGAGCCGCTAATTCATTCGTAACTACTCTCTTTGCCATTTCCAGACCGATTACTATATCTATGCGGAAACCGAATATTACCATCGCTATCTGCACACGTTGTATTCCTGCGCGCTGTAATGCAGTTCGTAACAGTGAGCGGGAGAGCTCCTGGATAAAAAGGAAAAGAGAATTTCGTCCAACACCGACGATGAATACGGGATGAGCATGTGGACGTCTGTTTTTTCTCAATACGAGCCGTAATTGTGACTACGAAGGCGTCACTTATCGTGGTCCATAAGAAGAGAGATCTCGGTTTTTTTTTCTTGCGCGTTTTTTCCCCGATTCACGACGCGCGCGCGCGCATGAAATTCTGCACACAAGCAAGTGCTTGGCAGAACTACTGATTTCCATAAAATTATTACACGCTCGTGCACGCTCATGCCAAAAAATTTGCATACCGCGAGCATTCGGACAGTGCCACATCGTGCGAGAAAAAAGGACGTTGCAATAAAAAGATTTCGGTTTCTACCATTCTGCTCTAATCGCGTTTTCGTGTCCTCTCTTGCGCGCTGCGTGCGAACGCTGACACAAGTTTTCTCTCTCTCTCTTTCTTCTCTCCTCTTTCTTACGTAAGAAATTTATCGTTTTTTTTCTCGCGTTGCATCGACGAGCACTTATGTCATTCTTGACACGGCAGTGGTAGTATGACGCGAAGCAATCTTCGATTTTCTGAGGAATGGAAATTCCTTACAAGGGATATGTCGCAATATAGTAACCGGAAAAAAGAGAAATAGAAATGATGAGATTGACGTTGTCACAAAAACACATTTCTATATATTATATTAAAAGTTCAATGTTATATTTTCATACTATTTTACATTAATGTCACAATGACATATAGAGTAATAATATTACGATTATTCAACATAATGAGAGATACAATATGACGTTAAATTTTATCGATATAATACTATATTATCGCTTAAAGTAATGTGTCGAGCATTTGTTTGCTCATAAATTCGTCTCTGGTCAAAAAAAAATATTATAAAATGAGGTTTTTCAATATATTTACATGATTCATGTTACAAAATATTTTTTATTAGACGCTATAGTCATAGAGTGTTAAAAACAAAAAAATAAATTGAGATATATAAAGTTTTTTTTACTCTCTCAAATAGAATCCTATGCGGGTTAAGTACTTTTAAGATACGAATATAATTCATGCAAATTATCTTCGAAGAATCCTTTTAGATATATATGTGTGTGTGTGTGTGTGTTGTTCATTATAAAGAAATATTAAAATCGCGGAACTACAGGCAAAACGTGAATTCTCTCTTAAAAAAGGAATTGTTTTAAATCTTTGTTTTCATCGCGTATTTCGCAAATCTATATTTTTTCACTAACTTGTCGTTTCATAGTCGAGCGGAAAAAATGTAAACGGTTATCGGTTTCTCTTAGAAGCATAGGCATTCTTCGACTAGTCTTTACTTTCGGACATGACAGAGTTGTCCAAGATCGTCATCGGTCGTCTCGCTATCAATTAGCTAATTTGTTCGCAACTGGTAATCGCCATTCTGCGTGATGTAACGAACCCATGGCAGCGCCTGGTAACCGCTCTTCTCGATAATCTTCAAGTACCGTACTTGAATACCAGACGTAGTAAAATACGGTATTTCAAACTTCACTTGTATAGGTGGCTTGCCTTCGACATCTTCGCCGACAACTGACGGCAGACCGAAGTGCGCTCTCATAAGATACTCCTTGCCGCCAGGAAATGACTTGATAATCCAAGTGATGGCGCTTTGCTCGGGTGAATACTTGACGCTGCCGATTGTAGTCTTAAATTTGGGCGAGTCTGCGTCGTTTGGTACCGGAATCACAATCTCCACATTGTTCGCCGTAGAACGACGTTTAAACTGCGATCTTGCTTTGATCATATATTCAACTCTGCTATGAGCATGCCGCTCAATCACAGACTCGATCCATATGAGAGGCTTCACATGCGTGTTCAGCCTGTATGACATGAGCTCGAATTCGCCGTCCGGTGGTATGAACGAGATTGTTCGATCGTTCTCGAAACGCGAGAGTCTCACGCATTGATGAAACTTGACATCCTCCAGCTCAACGGACTTTGATTTGCCACGTCCGGTTGATTCAAACAGAACTTTGTCATTGAGACCTAATCTTAATTCTGGCATTCCAGACAGATAGACTCTCATTTTTATGGCACCAACAATCTCCGAACTCAAAACATTTCCATTAGCATTTGCCAGAAGGTTCACCGACTCTATTACATCTAGGAATACTTCGTTCTTACGATACTTGATGCCCTCAGATCGCCAAGAGACAGCATTAGTCACAGCCATGGGAATTCTGGGTTGAATTTCTAGTTTGTGACCTTCTTGAGTAATATATTCTTGTAGAATTTTACTGTCAGTAGTTTGAGGATAACCAAAATCTAGCAATTCATCCAGAAGTTCATAAATAACAACAAAGTTGTCTCGTATACTTTCTTCTTCCAATTCTTTAAAATATTCCTGCATGACATGCACCACCTTGTGCAAAAATACAAATACTAGAGATATGTTTGCATTTTTTTTCGTGGTGGACACAATATACAAATTATTATATTTTATGTATGCGTATGTGCATTCTGGAGTCTGGATAATAGGAGTAAGATTGCCTTCTTCTTCACGTTCCATTACAAGTGGCATAAACTTCTCTATAACACCAGTCTCGATGTCGCCACGGTAGTTTCGTGAAATCAACACTTTACCTTTCACATCCAAAATATATATCGCTGATGTAGACATCTTGTCTCAGACTGTAAGCAAACAAATAGAAATGTTAATAGTATTATTTATATTTTTATATTTACTTAAAAAAAGCTTGAAAACTTATTTTACTTGTATATAGATTAATTAGAAAAGTATAATTATTAGGAAAGTATAATTATAACTTAATAGGTCTGTTTTTTTTCTCTGATTTCATAGTTTATCTTTTGTTACATATTAGAAAGAAAAAGATAAACTCTGATCTAGTGTAGCCAGTTCAGGGAAAACACAGACCTAATGATTATACATATACAGGTGGCACTTTGTTTGAACTATATTAGGTTAGAATCACCAGACAAAATTTTGAATTCATATTTGGAGTTCGAGAAAGTAATAAGTTATACTCTGTGAAGAAACAATCTACGTACTATATAAAAATCAATACAACAATATTCAATGTATCGGGAAAAAAAAACTCAAGTTGATGAAAACATAAACGTTGCAATAACTAAGAAATCTTGTAGAAGAATAATCGATATTCACTTTGACACACAATGCCTGCGAGTGAAATCTTCAGGAGTTTTGCATTTACATATAGAAACGCGGACTTTTTGCGAAATCAACAGCAAGATTGAGCTAGAAAAAATGAGTCCACTACAGACAATCCACACATCTGATAATTCGCGGTGACTGCTATTGTGAACTGTCGTGAAGTTGTCGAGACTGGCGTGGACTGGCGACGTGCGCGAGGCGCATGCGTCAGCAGCCAACTTCACGCGAGATATCGACCGCATCGCTATGTGCCGTTCGAACGTCGTAAAATGCTCAACCAATATTTTATTAAGATGAATTAGAAACTAGGTACGGCAGCATGTTCGATATACAATAAATATTAATATCACGTTACGTGAAGTGTACGGAATAATAATGAAAGCTTAAGTTTTTAAGCAAAACGAGTTTTTATAGAATAATAATAGCATTTATAGAGGAGTTTGTATTTAGACTCAATGTTTTATCAGATTATCTTTGTTATTAACTAAAATAATATAGAAAAGTAAAAATAATACTCAAAACAAGTAATCTAAATATTTATAGAGAAGCAAATGGGGTATTTCATCTAAATGCAAACCAAACATCCAAGATAAATTTTTAAATTAAAATTTATTTCGAATTATTACATGTAATAATTTACACGTTTAAATAAATAAAATATATTATTTGCATCAACATTTAGCACATTGGTTTACATTGACCAAATGAGACTTATTTGTTTCTAGATTGTTTCTTAATTTTTACTAAATATTTATCTCAAAAAAACAGATATTTTTATGTACGGAAATACTTAATTACTAAATCTTTTTTTTTTTAATAATCATACATGCGAAAATAAATTGAGCAATTAATATTAATAATGTGCAAAAACATTTGTTTCTTTCTTTTTATTATTATCTTCTTCTTATTGTAAAATATATATTTAAAAAAATATTTATAGAGATCTTTGTAAAAGAGAGATACCACGATAATATAACTATTCTGTGTTTTTTATCTGTTACTCTCAATTTATTCGAATAGATGCAAATATATCTAAAATTATGCTTAATACAGAAGAGAAGGTAAATCCTATCTAAGGCATTTTAATCTGTACTCCGTGTTTCACGAAACATTAAATCCTACTTGAAGCTGTTTCGTAGAAGGCGGCGCTGTATCTCCGACAAAGCGCCTTCCGACATTAAGATTCTATACAACTGGAAGTCATTTAATCTCGGCGGAAGATTTCAGCGTTGGCCACTCTACGGAAGAGGAACTATAGTTCGCTATAGGATATTCGCGTGCTGAGTTTGAAAACATAGAAAATAAAGCTTGGACCATTGCAAGGCAAATTCGACAAATAAGACTTGTTTTCTTCTTCGAAGCGCGAACTTTTCAGATCGAGCTTGTGTTCAAAACTATTGAAAATTGAAATTATAAATTAGTAAACGCGTAAAAATGTAAAAGTGAATTAATTTTATATTTTATATCACTATAGTTTTTAATATCTACTAACAATTGGTTAATTAAGGTTTCTTAATTCTTACGTTCTGAGTATTACGACAGTTTGAAAACAATATATTAAATATGTACAATGTGCAAAACTCGCAAATATTTCGCGTATTAAATTTTTAATGCGAGAATTTGAATCTCACAAATAATTCTCGTCTCGTAAACAATGTTCATACGTTCTAACGCAGTTCTATCGATTTTCTAGAATTGCCGAATATGTCGATAGACGTATATCGGCTGCATTAAACCGACTGCAAATACACGTCGATAGTGATTGCCGGCTTACAGATTCTGCCAAAATAAAACGCTGACGCGTTTTCCCCAAAAAGCTTCGACACGTTGCGTCGCGTTGTTGTTCAATACAAAAACGCATCGACAGAATGTAAAGCCACTGCAGTTTCATAAACTATTGATACTTACTACTTTTCTTTTTCTCGTTGTAACGCAACACGCTGTTCTAGAGTGTATGGGATCAAAACAAACTGAAAAAAAACCATTATGTTCATTCGATTTTTGCACAATCAACGTTTGTCGATTTGATTTGTCGGAGAGTTTAATTGAAGATCGTGCGATTTTTTTTTTTTTTTTGCAGTGCTCCATGCACGCGTATTCGCTGTCGCGTTAAAACCCGATTTGTGCCTCGAATATAAAAGCTTGGTCTTTGTCTAATCGATTTAACGTTTATAACAGGCGTCAAAAAGCATGTTTCCGGCCGCCGTTCGAAAATCATAGCTGTACTCGTTCAACTATTCACAACTTATTTTTAGCGATCCAACTATGTTATCTGTACGGTCAGCGAAATCATATTCCCATTAGATGTTTCGATCGCGCTTATTTTTCCTTGATAGAGATACAACTTTTTTTGCGGTTTTATGGTATAGCTCGATTTTAGAACTACATTGTGATTGTCGAGTGGATTTTAACATTTTGACTTACATCAACATTTTGACTATTCGACACATCATCGTGCGCAAATCATGCATTTTATTGGAAATTACAGCCTACGAATATAATTTATCTTATTCTGCGCTCGATTCGCGATATTTCACGTTGATAATTGAATAACGAATACGCGAAGCTGAAATAAATAAAACATAAAATTGTTACACATACGAACATTATAATTTTCATTAAAATATAAGCACGTTCATATATGCGCGCGCGCGCGCGTGTGTGTGTGTGTGTGTGTGACAAGGCGATTTCATTGATAAAATTTGATTTGATTTTGATTTAATAGGTGTATTTTATCAAACAATCGAGAAAATCAAATTATAATTATTATCATACATATAACAAAAACGTTACAAATTCTCAATAGCAATAATAATCACGCGATCAATATAATCTTTTTGTGATATTAAAAATATCTCTGTTAGAAACTAGAAACTTGCAAATTTTAAAACGGACATAGCTCGTTCTATTCTTTAATAATGCAAAACCTCTATTTATATAAAATAGGATAAAGAAGAAGATGATGTGTTTTTTTTTTTTTTTTTCATCGTAAACCGAATTTAAATCTTTCACGGAGGTCGATAAAATTATTCCAGAACAGTTTTTCCATCACGGATGAATTTTAATCGCGGCAATTGAGATTCACGTTATAATTTACGTAGCTAAAACTCGTGATAATATTTCTTGATTTAAGCGACTGGCGAAATAGAGGACCTCGCTAATGAATATATTAACGAACGATGTGAGAGTAGAACGACGACCTACGCGTCCGCGCGTGTGATCAGGTTTCTCTCTGTGCGAGCGGTTGTTTTAGCATAAAATATTGAATAGATACGGATCGTGACCGATAGTATGCATCCAGATGTGTTTGCTCGATAAACATTTCCCAACAGTATTTAGGAAAACAAGCTTGGATCGGAGTGTTCTCTCATCGAATTCCGCGATTTTCTACTTTCAATTGAACTTCAGCTTGCCGCAGATACTCGTATATCACTGATGAATGTTTCATCTAATCGTACTTTGTGACTGCACATAACACTATCGTGATTATTATCATTATTATTATTATCGTCATCATCATCGTCATCGTCATCGTCATCGCCATCGTCATCGTCATCATCATTCATTATTATTATTATTATTGTTATTGTTATTATTGTTATTATTGTTATTATTATTATTATGTGACGTATTGATTTGTTGACAATAATAAAGTACATGTATTACATGTGATAATTGAGTAAATAAATACGCATCAGTATGCACAGTCAGAATATATTTGTACATATTAATGTACATAATAGTATTAATATTATAATATCAAATTATGTGAGATATTAATATAACATTATTAATATATGTGTTATACATATAGTATGTACATGTATATCGTAATATTGCTTGAATAAATACAAGCAAACACTTTGCGTTCCTGATACTGACGGTTAAACAAATTTCCTCTTTCATTGGAACTAATAGCACTTTTCACCTGTGAATTAATCATGAGCTAGAAAATCATTCGTCGCGCACGGCTTATGCATCCGGCGCGTAGTGCCGACCGGGCGAATATTTACTGGAGAGCATGATCGGGCGGCAGTGAATCGCGTACTGTTTGCGGCAAATTCCACGAGAGATTCCATTGTAATTGAACGAGACTGACTCGATTATAAAGTCAAATCATTGGCAGCTGGAGAGATAGGAAGTTCTTCCTTCGTGAGCGAATGGAATGCATTTTCCCTTCCTCAATCTTCCACCCTACCTCTTTTTCTCCCTTTTTTCGCTCGCTTTCAAACGCCTAGCATGCTGAATCGAAGTTCAGACAATGATGGCGTTTTGGAGCGCCACGTTTCTCGCATCACGTCCAATTTGCGAAACGTTTCAAAGAGATCACTTTGAGAAATTTAAGAAGTCTCCCAAACTCGCACGAATTACCGGCACCATTAAAAAGCAGAAAATTTGACACGAATTTTTTGAGAAATAAAATTTTGTTTTCGAATCTTTTAGAATAAACGATGTGTTCGAACTTATCGCACAAACTATAATAATATATTTGAGTAGATATAAAACAGTGATGAAAATGTATCTTTTATTTATGAGAGCACAACAATGTTATAATTTACGATAAAAAATGTAAGTTATATAGAAACTTTTGTCACATTTATCTTGAGATTAACCTAGTTCGGGTGTGCTTCGTATATAAAGGAGAACATTTACGTAAGAATTTGTAAGAATAATATCAACATAGCTGTATATAAAAGATATGCACTCTCTTCGCCACATTTCCGCCAGTTTTAAACACTACGCAAATATTTTCTCTTCGCTGTGGTTGACGGTGATTTTCTACTATTAGATGAAATCATACATTTCTCTCACAAATAAAAGTCCCAAAAATACATCCGCCAGATTGACTGGCCTGAAGAATGGCAGAACTATACAAAAACCGCAGTATTGAAGTTTTGTCAATACTTTTAGTTCGTTTCTCGCGGATGAAACGTCAAACCGAAGATCAAATGGTGTGGTACAAGGTTGGTGGAGGCCTTGCACAGTTATGTTATATATTACACGTCTATTCCTATATAGCCGAGTCTCTTCTGGGAACGGCGAGCGCTATATCGAAGGGACGAAAGTTAGAGCCGCCTGGGGGATCGGTACGACCGATAATTGAGGCTTGAATTAAATTAGCCCCGGTTCCATTCCAGAACGACTGAAAGTCTTCTCCGCGCGTTGCTCGCGCGATAACCGAATTGACTCGCGTCGGCCGATCTAATCGCGATTATCGATCATCGCCCTTACGCCGAGATTTTATTAGGATCTATATCGTGTCGCGATTAAATCGGTTAGGCAAGATGCATAATGGATTGAGCAAACGCTTGTGAGTTCGATAGCGAGATTAAGCGTCTCTTTGACTTGGCATTTCTTTCTCAGGCGGAAACGCTTCTCTCGTGGTTGCAATAATAATTCTTACAATGCAAAATTCATTTTCATTTCCGAGCGCAATAGTTTGGCACGAGAGAAAACCGACATAAATTGCGGTATCATAATGAAGCAGAGACCTGGTGCGCGAAAGAGTAGAGAAGAGGCGCATCGATTTGCGAAAAATAAACCGGAATAAGGAACTTTATCTCGTATTTCTCTCCGATTCTTAGAAAGTTCTGAATATCAAAGTTGTAATTTATTGTAAGAACTTATTCCCGGCGGCTACCGTCTATTATCGTCGCCAATTTTCCGTTCCGAGAAAACGCGTTGTGTCGATGTACATCGCGCAAGAGAGAGAGAGAATATGATATAATGTATACGACTAAAAGATATATTTTGACAATTAGTAATAAAGAAGAATAAGAATCTTCAGGCTCTGAAGTCTTTAAACTAAGCAATGAAATAAATTCGGTCATAAAGCCGTTTGCAGGATGTTGTGCAGAAAATGTGCTTATATATATATATATATATATAGGGTAACCTCGGTATATGAGCCGCACCTATCGTAAACTTAATTTATCAAATAGTATTTACAATGTTAAAGACAAATTAATTATACCAATAAAAACTC
>QVOB01014018.1:0-15569 GCA_014839585.1 Pseudomyrmex concolor
CTATGTTGAGAAATAAATCGCCACTTTTCCAAAATTTTTGTTTTTTTTTTGTAGGCTAAGTACTTATCGGACTGCCCACGTATATGCGAAGCACGCGTTGGAATAATTTTGAGATATCAGAGATTTTTCGAAAAAAAATAACAAAAGAACAAATCGTAAAGCAACACCGGATAACCCGGCACGAATTCGGAATCGTTGACGAAATATCGTCACCGATCGGCGTAAACTTGATTATTAATTAGGAGTTTTCGAAGTTTTACCCGAAGTTTTAACGCGCAGTTGTTTACACAACGCTTCACCGTTATTATCTTCTAATCTCTCTTGTCGCACATATATCTGTATAAATGCGCGGAACTTTTCTCACGGACTGTCACGGATATCCTTCCACGTCGATGATGTCGTCGAACAGTTGAAAAGACACGTTCGTGCGTATGTAACATACATATATACACGGCGCGGCATTGAGGTCGGCTCGCGCATGGTTAATTGAATTGGAAAGTAGCGGAATGACACAATCTAAACGCACGCGGCGCGAAACGCAGTTCCTCCTATGTATATATTTGTCGCGACGACGTGTGATCTTTTTGCCGAATCGGGAATACAGCTTGCGAAAAATAGCGCATCTGTTCGACGCGAATCAGATTCTCCGATTTTGTTGCGCACGAAAAAAACACTATCGCAATTTACATATATTAACGTAAATATAAATAATATTATAAATGTTATACAAGCATACAGATCGGCAAGAACCGATGGGAAGATTCAACGGAGGTTTACGTAAAAATATTTCGCACATAGAGAGATGCTATAATGATGGAAACTGTTTCCAGAAGATGCGTAACACACGGGTGAACTCGTGGTAACCGGAAGTTGTACGATCCCATACCAATAAATCTGTGTTTCGTCATCGCGTAATGCACTCGCTGCAATACACGTAACACGCTGTGGGTAAATGACATTAAATGGAAATAGCTGGGGCAATGAGAAAAGTTTCATAGAAGATCATTGAACATAAAAGAACCGGCGTGTAAATAAAGAAGATACGTGAAGAGTAGGCTTTAATTAATTTGATCTATTACATTCGCAGATCCGCTAATTGGATTGACGGAGCAACTGAGATTTATTACGTAGTTGTTAAAATAACAATTTTTAACGTCAGTTTATGCGTGAACCAACGCGACGGTTCCAGTTGTCGTGTAGTCAGTAAAAAAGCGCCATGTAGTCACAAGATCAATTTGTAAGTCACGACTTGCACATATTTGACTATGTATTAACGCTGACTTAATCGAGTGTCATATTGAAATTAGGCTAGACTTTGCGAACACGTTATTACATAAATTATCGATACGGTATTTATTTCCTAGTACAAAAAATTTGGAATTAAAATAAATGCAAACGAGATTCTCTGCCTCTTTTATTTAAAAAAAATCTTATTTTGATCAACAAGTATTGCGGTACAG
This sequence comes from Pseudomyrmex concolor, assembly GCA_014839585.1. NCBI lineage: Eukaryota > Metazoa > Arthropoda > Insecta > Hymenoptera > Formicidae > Pseudomyrmex > Pseudomyrmex concolor. Next base: position 1,461 of record QVOB01014018.1, read on the forward strand.
AATCAGACTCACAACACAAGATCTCAATTTTTTTATCTCACAAACTGAAATATTATAACAAAATATAATAAAAAATTGAAATACTATACTATGAGAAATATAGTATATTATATATTTCTAAAATGAAAATTATGTAATTCTGTTATATATTTAAGCGGAAATCTCGTTCTACATGTATATTGTCGATTTATGTACCTTTTCTTTCAGATTTCTTTCTCAGTTGAATGGCATCGAAACCTCAACTCAATCGTATTTGCAGTTCCAACATCTGCAGTACAAACCATGACCGCAAATAGTTACGTCATTCGAATTTAACCGCAACGTAGTAACCGAACGCGTCCGTTCGACGCATCTCGGATTTGCAACGTTGATCATTTCGCGCAACAATGAGTTCCGTGCCCACCGATCGCAACGGAATGCAGAAGGACGCAGATGCGGAAGCAGATCGAAAAAAAAAACAAAAAAAAAACGGGAATCAAAATTGCTTCCCTGTTGTCCATCGCGCGCACACCGTAAAAAAAATTCAGAAGTACTTTATTATAGGACAAAAAAAATCCTAAACTCCCGTTCTAAAACTCGCACATGTGTGAGTTATTTTATTATAAGATATAATCTTTAAATAGAAGTAACACCAAACACACAAGAGTATAATTTTTGTACAACTCATGCTTGAAGAAAAAACGACGTATGGAGAAATTTATATTCCCATCGACCGTAATCATTACCGAATATATACGCGCTTCTTCGCGATTAATTTGTGATAATGTGGAAAGATCAAAACACGTGAAGTCAAAGTTGTTGGCGTAAAGCGTGGAAATAAAAACAAGAAATAAAATCAAAAAGAGATAAGATTCTATTTTCAGCGATTCTCATCAACTTTCACGCGGGTGTCCACGTTTGAGAACCAGAAATTCGCATAATTCTCTGAATCGTCGTATCATAAAACTGACATTTACGACGATGACGACGATTAAGATGATGATGATGATGATGACGATCAAACTAATTCTACTATTACAGCCACTTGCGAAAGCAAGGAAGTTCTCGAATATTAACGATTGACCTTCGAAAAAAACATATAAATGTTGAGACAAAATCAAACCTAGTTTTTTAATTTCAGATGATCGATAGTGACGATCAGTAGTCGTTTTTACACATAATTCGCTGGTGTTAAATCATCATCTGAGGACTTACAGTATTCTATCGTTTCACGGAAAATCAATAGACATAAAACACTGTAACCTTCAGGTGTGACGAAATAATAATATGCAGATTTTCTGTGAAAATATACGCGACGGTGCGGCAACTTCGCCGTCGCGCAGAAATATAAAATCCGTAGGAGGCGCGAGAACAATGTTGTACCATTTGATTAATCACTGGGCGCGAAACGTGATAGGGAATTCCCTAGTGAGATGGGCACGTCGAAATGTAGAATAATTTATTAGGAGGCGAGAATCACATTGTGCGAGACGAATATATAATATATGAGGTAAAATTAATCCACGCGCGCGGATTCGCGGATTTATTCTGTTCGTGCGAGGATCAGCCTCGGCCTCTGAAGGTCGTTAAATAATGTTATGGATAAAAGATGTGCAGGCTGCGCGATTAAGCTACCGAGATATTAATTAATGCGCCTCCTACGCGAAAAGAAGATAAACCATTTCGTTCGCGATCACTAATAATAATAATAATAATAACAACAACAACAACAACAACAACAACAACAACAACAACAACAATAATAATAATAATAATAATAAAACAGCCGAGGATCTGAGCTCGCGAGATTTCACGCCGTGAGATCAGTGCTGTAATCGTCGTTTCGATAGTCGGGCATTGGAGAAGAATAGCGAACTGGAATAACATATATCGCAGAATGACGAAGGCGAGGATTATAAAATTTTTTTCACCGAAAAAAAAGTGAAAAACGAAGAAAGCGGATGAAGAATAGAAAATGGCGATTATTTTTATTTTTTTATGAAGACGTGTCAGGCAAATAGAATGTATTACTTGCTTAATAATGATAAATTAATAGAGACGAGGAAAGACTTCTTGTTTTTCCTTATTTTTCGCTGAGTGTTTCTCGAAATACGAGGTCTTTGACTTTTTAATAGCTATATGTGTACGTGAGTTGCAAAGAATACCGATGTACATTTTTGAACACCAACATACCTATGATTTATCTGTATAGACAACAATGATTTATCTATATATAGACAATAATACGTTTGTCATGAAGTCATATGTTGTGTGTGTATCCACGCGACGTTTTGTTCTCGGCGACTCAAAAAATACCATGAATTTAATCAGGAAATCCCGTATCTTCGGACGTTTGTCGCCACAGAGAAGATTCTGAACCAGTATATACACACGCACGCACACATTAGCTAAATTATAATGAACGGCGCGTGCTAGGTGAAACTGATGTCGATCGCAGCGCGATTGTGAAGTTAAATCCACAGAAAGATTAATTCTTCGTACTTGATGTAATTCTCTTTTTCCGCGCGGATCGCAGTCGTGCAAGTAAACAAATAACAAATATATTTTACATATTTATAACTCGAGCCATAATATGTTTTCAAGTTTTTGCAAAACCAAGAGATGAGTCGGATTTATTTTGCCGGACCGAGAGTCAGAAAATCAAGTTTTCTTTTTTTTTTTTTTCAATCTCAATAAATTCATTTCAATAAATTCTTCTCTCGTCTCATCACCGAAAAAAACCCGCGCACATTCACACAGTCGTAAAAAAATGAACACAATGATATCGTGCACTTTAATCACAAGTGGTTGAACTTATAAAAACGATTTTTACGGAAAAGATAAAGAGAAAAAATGTGAATTAGTCACAAATAGCGATTACAAACGTCGTAGTCGATTCTCGAGAGAAACTGGAACGCGTTTGAAGATAATTGTCGACGGTGTGACTCAGTTGCGAGAGAAACTTTTACGCATCACAGTAATAAAATGACTCCTCCGTGTCATCTCTCTCAAGACACGCATCCTCGACACACATCGCTAACGTTTACACTCGCGAATATACACGTGCGTATGTCTCAGACGGCAAGGCCGAGAGCAAGGTCGATGTGCAAAATATCTCCGCGCCGTGATTTGTTCGCGGATACATATATCGCGATAAAAGAACTTAATTCGCGCAACATAATCCTGCGGATCGAGCTTTTCTTCATCTCCAAAATGGGGAAGTTCCGCTTCTGCGAGCGCTAGCGGTCCAAAAAATTGGCACCTGGACAGAAACTCTTGAAGTGCTAAATCGACAGTTTCTACTAAAAAAAAAAAAAAAATCGACGGTTCTAACTAAAAAAAAAAGAACAAGAATGTTTACTTCCAGTCACTTTCTATTTTCTACAATCAATGTCACTCGAAGAATTAACGAAGATATACAAAGCGCCTTGTTCAGCGCCACAAACGTTTTTTGCAAAAACATTTTCTTGTGTACACCACTAAAACAAGATTTTCTCTTGCACTTTCGTTGTTCAGATAGCGTTAGCTGCTGCGGTAGAACAAGAAAACATATCGATTCTCTTTCTCGGCAATTAAGAACTTCGATTTTTTTTTTTTTTTTTTGCAATTTCTGTACACCATGTGCTGATTTATCAGCACGTGATTTACACGGTTTGAATAAGTGGATTTAATGATGTCTTTTGTAACAAAACGTGATGATGCTTGACATTAATGTCGGGAAAAAATCCACGATTGACAAAAAATCTGCGTTATAATTTCAAGTGTGATAAACTGGTCTAACAGGCGCCGAATAAACATTTTATATTCGCAATGTTATATTGCCTGTTGACGTCAACGCGAATGTCGAGAATCCGGAAAATGTTAAAATGTTAACTCGGCGCCAAGTAGTCGGTCGATATTATAGTCTTTCACACAAGAAAACCGATTGGGTATTCGCAAATTTTGTATTTCGCTGAAAGGAATTTCTTAATCTTCGTTAATTAGTCCATTTAATCAGCTGCCAAAAGAATATCTTAAGCGTTAGTCACGTATGTACGATATAATAATATAGGATTTAATATCTTATTCTAATCGACTCGATCAAGAAAACATTTCTAAATTATCTTCGTAAAAAAAGAAAAACAAGAACTTTTCTTGCTTTTCTTACGGAATAAGATTTCATTTTTCCGCCTCGTACGAGAGAGATAATATGCTTGCTATTAGGTATAAAAATATTTAGGTATGTGTAAATGTTCCCCTTTCTCAAGAAAGAAAAACATTTAATTTATACATTCACCTTCTTATTTATATATTTATCTCTTGAAATGCGGAATTATATTCACCGCGCGTGCGAGGATGTCCCTCATTTACATCACAGATTGAGTATCGACGAGGTAAAAGTGATACGGTTCTCTTTCGAATATTTTCTACAACTCGAATGTATAAAAGCTTTACGAACCATGTCTTTATGGATATTTTCTACAAACGCGAGTTTGTCGCGCATTATTCACACGAGAAATTTCAAACTTTTGATATGTTAATAAATTCGTGGAGATAAACAGAATGAAATATCGTAATTAATAACGCAACAGACGGCAGGCGCCAGTGGTCCTCTTTCTTTCTACACAAAATTGCTCTTTTGTGTGTGTGTGTGTGTTTTGTCGCGCTCGTGAAACTACGCAAAATGAAAAATATCGTCTGAAAATTTCGCATTACACGCCAACTTTATATAATCAATAAATTAATCATCGCCGCGTTTCGTTGTACACGAACGCGAAATCTCTCGTCTGAGTATCAAAACAATTGAAAATGGATTAAAAACACATTTTGTGTGACACAATATGTGCTGGAAATAAACAGATGCGTGTGTACGCTGTAAATATAAAAATATATTTTGCGCTTGTAAAACGGTTACAACATCAATTCTTCTAAAATATCTTGTACTTAAACGTCGTCTTGCGCTCAATGTCGCATGAATAAACCGGACCGAATAACGTGCGCATTAAACACTTCAGAAGTAACAACTCTTACAATATACTTGACGAAAGTTGTAACATGTTTTCATTTTGCACATAAGTGGACTTTTGTACGCTGTGGAACGCTCATTTCAATGGAAAATTACGTGAGAAAGCGACCAGAGATGATAGAAAAAAACAAAACAGAAAAACGTGTCATTCCCGTCTTTATCCAATTATTAACATGCTAATCACGCGTGACACATATGTGTGATGCGCTGATTTTCATTAGCTCGGCGTCACACATGTGCGACAGCTCAGTTTGCCTACTTAGTACATCTTATGTGTGCATATCTGAAAGATGCAACATACTATGTAAAACTACCAAGACCAAAGCATGAGCTGTAACGGTAGGTTTTCTAGTCACACAGCTAACGTTACCCGCGCTAAAAGAAACAAAAGTAACGTTAGCTATATGTTGAGAAATGAAGAAACACAAGAGACCGTTGATTTGATCGACATTCACTAGAAAAAAAAAAAATGGTATGTGAGCAATCTATTCTTTTTTTCAATTATGATCGGATGCGAAGGTTGAAGTGAGCATTTCAGATATATAGCGTATAAAGTTCACTGCTGCACATCAATTTTCAATAGAGAAGACTGCTTTATGAATCTATTTTTAGATCATGCAATAGTAACATGTTTTTTATGTCATGTGACAAATCATGTTTAACAAGAGTTACGATTGTTAATGTAGTCTTTCTGTATGTTTAGTGTCTTCCGTATGCATGATGGGATTGATGAGCTGCAAAATACACATTATTGTTTTCCAAGTTATAAAATAATTTTCTAACAACAGAATGTCAGGTCTTTCTTACCCTTATAAAACTCTCCAAGAAAATTCACATTAGGCACCAGAGAATGAACCTTCTGCAAAACTGTAGCTTTTGGTTCCAATAAAGCATTTATGTTCCAAATCTATAATAATAATAAAAATTATTTTAATTCTTTTTAGTTATAAGAATTTTTTTGAATATTACAATTTATCTCTTTATTTGTAATACACGTACCTGAATAAGGTCCTCTCTATCGCGTATAGATACAGTCACACCACAAACTTCATCATCTTTATCTACGTGTGCGGTAAACTGTTCCCCAATAGCTGCAAGCACCACTTCTTTCCAGACACGTTCCTGAAACAAAAATATAATAAACACAAAGTGAGTTACTTTATATAAATCTATAATTTATATAAAGTATATTACAAATAATTTATCATTTAGTATGTAAAAAGAATAAATGGTCAACATAGAGTACCTACAGTATCAGACTTATGGCACTTCAATCTCCAAGTACCACCCTTTTGATTCAGTTTATCTTCCCATAAAGGATATCTTTCGTCTCTCATTAAATGGTAACTGTATTTCACCTGGTAACACAAATCAATCATCATATATATTACAAATCTTTTTTTCTCACATCTTTTCTCACATCTTTTCAACAATTTAAAATTCAATCTTCAATTCAACAATTTAAAATTCAATCTTCAATCACATTTTTTTCTCACATCTTTTCAACAATTTAAAATTCAAATTTGCATTATATAAGAATTTTAAAATTCAAAACAAACTTTAAATAAGACTGTCACACATGTTGAATGTTGAAAACAAAAATAGAAATGGACATAAATAGATCTGCCAAATGAGGGTAAATTATCATACCTGCATGTCACCTGCATTTGGTATGTTATTAAAGACAGCCCAGAAGTTTTGTACAGTATTTACAGTATAGATCTTCTGGAGGTTGGCCTTGTATTCTTCTGCAGTTGTTCCAGGAATGGCTCTGTATAAGTTAATAAAGTGTATCTTAGTGAGTAGCAAATTTCCACAAAAATATAAAAGAATTAATTACATCAAAAACTTTTAGATAAAGTTTGCTGGAAAAAACATAGAAAAAAACAACAGACAATAACACAATCATTTTCTCCTGATATAATTTATCATTCTTATCTTTAAAAAGATTGCTTAACACACCTTTGATAACATACTTAAAACTATATATTTAATCATCACTATCAATTTAATCATCACTCTTTCTGGTTTGTATTGCACAAGGAAATAAATAATATCCCAAGAAACATACAAATATCTACAACCAATATAAGAATAACAATTATTACAAGGACACTCGATGTGTTTAAAACATACACAAAAACTTAAATGCGAAAATATAATATTTATAATTACAATTGTTTCTTATGTCTTTTCTTGTGCCATGTCTTTTCGTGTCTTTGCTTCTCCACTCTAAACATAAAAAAAAAAAAAAAAAAAACAGGCGACTTTACGTTAGCGTACATTCTAACAAAATTTTTATCGCGAGTGTATGACGTGCGCGGAGTATTTTGTAAACGTGAAAATACGCACTGACAAAGATAAGATTCGGACGATGCATCGGTCGAAATGCGTTTATTTATGCGCTCGCCGATTATGTGTAATATGTCCTACAACAGCCGAACGATAATCCGCGCGAGGAAAAAAAATCTCGGTTTCTTTCTTACTTGTCCAACCAGAAGGTCCACGGCGTCTGCAACGGGATGCCGTCTTCGAACTCCTCGTTCCTCTCGGTCGTGTTGGAATCATCGTCGGACAGCACCGGTGTTTTCAACAGGTTCGCCGAGGTGCCGTCTTTCCCTTCGCATTCCGCCGCGGCCATGTTCGAAACGACGATGCAGCCACCGCTGTAACGTCAAAAATCATGTGATCGCCCGCCACCACTGTCACCACCGTTGTCGTCGTTGCTGGCCGCCGCCGCCGCCGCGATTTACCGAGAAGAATTCGCGGAAACCGCAGATGTATACGATTATGATGCGATCGCAACCGAAAAAAAGTTGCCTATGTGCAGATCACGGCGAGGAGAACGCGCGCGATGTGTTCTGCCTCAAAAGAATGTTTGACGATTAAAAGCTATACAGAACCGGAATTTGTGTCGTAACCGACCGTAACGATTTACAAAGGACATCTGTGTGTCGCAATGTTTGTTTTACATGTATATACTTTGTGTATATTTTCATAAATCGTCGTTACAGTCGACGAAATTTAAAAGGTTTTGTTTTTAATATGTATTAGGTCAAAAAGACGATATTGTATATTTACACATTGCGTTTTGAATAAAAAAAGAGCATTTATTTGTTATTTTGCGTACGTAAATAACATATATATATATATTAATTGTTTGTAAAATACTATTGATGGTAAAGCTTCGCTCAAAAGGTAAACCCTGAGCTTGTTTTACAGAATAATCAACAGATGTCATGTAATGTATTTTCTTTTCCCGTTTTTAGCGCGATTTTTTAAAAATCAACTGGAAATCTTTGTATTATTAAAATAAACACGAATAAAGATTGTGACCTAAGTAATATTAATTATTTTCTAAACTATAGGATAACACCAAACCCATATAGTTAGCCTCCAATGATTCCTCTAATGATTGGCACTTATTAATTTTTTCTAGTTGTTGATTTTTGTCCGTGGTTTGACATTACAGTAGGATTAATTTGTATTTTTTTATAGCAACATTAGTTTAGAATCCTTTAGTTGATTTCTGAAAAAAACTGACAGTTCTTGAAAATGTGTCACTCATTGGAGCAAAAGTGTTTTGCAGTCACTAGATATTTTATTTTTTCTACTCTACAATAGAGAGAGTTATATTTCTCTATCTACACACATCTACTATTTGTATCTGAGTGACTTTTAATACAGTTTCGCGCTTCGAAAATATTTTCAGAAGAAATTTTTTCAAGTGCAATAAAATAAAAATCCGAAACACTGAAAAACGATGATTTTGCAAATACTCACGTTCAAATGCACACGTGAAACTACCGCTTCGGCGCTGCTTTGTGCGTCGCGTGATCAAATGGCAGGGGCTTCACCGAACATCCAGTATATGTAACAACTACATTTATTCTGAGACACATATAGGTAAATGTCCAAAGAGATGTCTTCGGGCCTCGACGACGTAATGATAGACATAGACCGTGGACAGTCAGTAAGCAACGAGACTCCTGAGTTTCGGTGCTTCTCACATTCATGTTCGTTCATTCGAAAATATATCCGAGGATGTCATCAACTGTGAGCGACATAGTTTTTACTCGGTCCGTCGCTCCGTGAACCGTAACACGATTCGCATGACGTGCTCGAACGCCCGCGCTAAATTTACCTCGGACGCCACGATGCGCTTCTTTCTGCATCACCGCAACAGCTTTCGATCATCGCGTGCGATCCGTGCAATACGTCGTGTGTCGTTGTTGCGTGCCAAGTTGTCACGAGGATTTATCTTGCGTATTACGTGAGCGTTACTCAGTTTTCGCAATTTGTCTTTTTAAAACAGGCTGTGCGCTTTTTAAATCGTTATCATCACGTGCAGAAGAAGAAGAAGAAGACTGTACACAGACATAGTCTATTGTACGGCCGAATGAGTACTAGACTTGACAATCTAATGGTAATTTTGACAGAACGACGTCGTATGTGTGTCGACGTATGTGAAACGACAGTGTTTCGAGAAATATAATTAGAAAAAGTAATTTTAATATCATTTTTTGAAGCGAACAATATATTTTTCATACTATATGTCACCGTACGAACGAGAACTTGTGTACGACTTAATTTAATCTATTTCGTAATATGAGAGAAATATAACTTTGATTGGAAAAACTTGATTGATTTAGTTTCCTTTCCGGCAGCAGCAAATTTTAATCGGATTTTTATCTCGTTATCTCATTGTATCGTTTACGACTTGTTGAGAATTAAATTTAATAAAAAAGTTTTTTTCTCTCCGTTTGATAACACTGAGCAAACAAAACCAATATGTATTTTCACGGGTAAAGAATTGTTCAGAAAAATAAAAAAATCGACAGAGTTCATGTAATTTTTTTTGTTTCACCGGTGAACATACGTACAGTTTTATATTACGACCGAATGAATATTAGTTGACAATCATCAACGATAATTTTGACGAAACTTCATGCATTAGAGAAAATAAGTGTAAGACCTAGGTAAGTGTAATGGGACGCGCAATGTTAGGTAAAATGTGTGAATTTGTTCTAAGACGTAAATTTGTGCCGTTATTCTGCTATTTGCTCGTACACGCCACTTATTTCTTAATATTGTATTTCTTGTACATATTGATTTTAATATTTACGAACATATTTCACTCACTGTTGTTGCGTATATATATTTGCGTGACGCGCAAACTCATTTTGCAATCAAAAGCGTACACTATAATTTGCACTCCACCTTTCAATTCCGTCTAACACCTTCGGAGCTAAGGTCAGCTTTAGTGTCACACACACGAGAGGAAAAAAACCGATCCAGAGAATCTATTATCTAAGGAATACTATACATCACCGCTAATTATCACTATTGTCGTACATTCTGTAACGCGTAACGACCAGCATGATTGTGTATTGTGGGATATGGATATTCAGTTGTATCCAATTTGCGAAGGCCGACACATAGCATCGCGAGAAACAGAACAAATTAAAATTCTCTGATATTTCTTACGATCATATTTGATAACAAATATAAAAAAAGTATATTCGAAAAATTTCATCGCGCAACGCGATTATTTCTAAATTGGGAAAGACTCTGCGTGAAATAAAGGAGATCCGGATTCATATTACATACATGTGATGCACACTATTTCTTATATGTGAATTTTTTAATTAAATTTAATGATTGAATTAAATTTAATCACGTTTAAAAGAGGCAATAAATATATAATAGCACGTACATCTCTGGCACATCGGCTCATATCGACTTTAATATTTAATATTTAGGTGCGATTTCTATTTTTATTTATATTTGCCTTATCTTAATGCTTATCACGCTAATTAACCACAACGTTTAACGCTAATTCTCGACTTCACAAGTAGAGTGCAATAATACAGGAGTGGTATATGTATATAAAACAAGCAAAGTGTTGGAAGATTTATATGACGTAACGCGAGAATGTTTGTACATTTACAGAATTCGCGGATAAACCGCGCGAGTGTGTCGAGTCCGCGTTGCATTTATTTATTATTTCTCTTTTTTTTCATTTTTGTAAAATCGCGGAGAAAACGATTCATGTTTTCCTCGTTTTTTTTTTCAGCAACATGCCACTCAATGCCTATCAACGCGTGAACACGCAAGTGTCAAACTTCTGCTGGCGTCGAAAATGGGCTTTTCTGATCGCGCTGATCTCCTGTATTATTGTTATATTTTTCATGAGACATTCGATCATTCACGAGCTGCGGAACACGATGGAACGCGACACGTATCTAGACGACGTATCTGAAGATCTTTTAAAAACAGGTGACAATTTTTTTAGATTTGCTTTTTTTCGTTTTGTTTTCTTATTATACAAAAGATTAATATTTTCGTTATCGCTTTGCAGTGTTGCAAACGTGGTACAACTTCTCCGGTGGTAAGTATGGCTCTGGCAATAACTGTATTAGAACTCTCTTATTTTATACAACGATGCGCGTTAAACGGCTGACGAGATGCATGTGGGTTTTGTGTGGGTTTTATCGCTACTATGAGACTGACATTTCGCGTAACACAAGCGCTGTACGTTAATATTCTGAGAGAAGAATTTTTCAATTTAATATATATACCGGCGGAGCGCGACCGAAAAAAAAGAACTTAAACACGTGAAAAAAAAAAAAAATTAATAAAAACGTGAAAAAATGTATATTACTAAAAAAAATATAAAATAAATTTCATAGAGTCTATAACAAGAACTTCGCAAATGAGAAATTCCTCGTAACATTTAAACGATGATTATTTGTGTCGCTCCAATGCGTTGTGTCAGCTTCATTCAAACGAACCCGTAAATACGATTGGAGAAACGCGATTCGCGCGTATATACGTTATTCGTATCACTTGATAATTCAACATTTATACGGTTTTTCCATGTGATTTCTCGCTGTCTTACGCAAATAACGATCTTACGCAGTATATATCCATAGTAATATTAATCGCGAATTGCTAACGACGTTATTTGAACTACGAGATGATAAGCGAATTAGATGTGTCATAAAAAATGATGCAAATTACAGATTATAAGCTCGATACTAATTGCCGTTTATCAATAGCGCAACAATGATATGATTTTTCATGCGCGTGGAAAATGTAACACGCTGTCTTCTTTTATTCTTGAATAAAAAAATATTTGCTTGAATATTTATGTACTATTTTCCAAGAAATTTCTTTAACTAAAACTCGAATAATCAAGAAAAAACAACGCAAGCGAACAATTTTCTTAGAGAACTCGTTTTTTTAAATTAAAATTCCGAGACAAATTTCCGACAAAACGATCGATGACGAACGATTTGTTTTATTCAGGTGAGGATTGGTATAACAACAAAAATATATCCGCTCTGAATTCAAGCACCTTTCAACATCTGTTGACGGACATGCGACAGAAATGGATAATATGGGATCACAATCCGAACGAGTCTTATGTTCTTCGGGAACCGAGTGTCGAGGATCCGTCGATGGGACAGTCGACTGCGATACGCGAAATTCTCAACGACAAGGTACTGAAGCATCGCATTTTCCACACGAAGAGCGCGGAAGATCCGAATCATGTGTGTTTCGCGAGAACGAACAATTGATGGCGAGCGCTATATAATATACTATGATCTTATTTTTCTTGCGCATTAATGAATATCAAATTTTGTTTTTTTTTTTTTTTTGTTTTTTTTTTTATTACTCTCTACAGAAAAATGGATTTTTCATAGAGTGCGGCGCATACGACGGAGAGACGCGCAGCAACACGCTGTTTCTGGAGCGATTTAATGGATGGACGGGTCTCCTGATAGAAGCGGATCCCATCAATTTCACTAAGATGCTCCGGAAGAATAGAAGGGCCTATCTCTCGCCGACGTGTCTCGGTGTAATTGAAAAGCCCACCGTGGTGAGGAATTATAAAAGAGAGTTTTTGACGAGATACAATTTGTGTGTCGAATCGTTAACGATGACGCGACTTCGTTAGTGCTTGCACGATGCAATTGTCAGTCCTGGCAAAATTCGAGCTTCGATTTCCGACTCGATGGGCAGTTAGATTTTGTGCGCATATGTTATATAGCGATATTACACAATAATTACGCGAACGCCTCGATGTGTGGCGAAGTGCGGGATAAGTAACGAGGTTCGTCGAAATTGCAGGCGTCCTTTCTCATGGCGAGGAACGTGGGGCGATTGCACGAGCCCGAAAATACGACCGTCACGAATTCGCCCGACGTAGCTTACACGGGCAAGCACATTCGAGCGCAGTGTTTTCCATTGGCGCTTTACATCGCCGCGTTGGGAATCAAGACGGTCGATTATTTCAGTCTCGACGTCGAGGGGAATGAGATCGACATACTGGAAACGATTCCGTTTCAAGCGGTGGATATAAAGGTACATATATGTATGGAGCCACTTTATATATCTGCGTTGATACGCCGATCCGTTTTTGGAATTTCCATCCTTGCGACTGACGATCGAAATTACTCGCCGCATTACTCGCGTCTCTCTCATTCCCGAAATGTTAACGATTTCCGCGATTGCCTTAATCACAAAATGTATCACGCATTTTAGACCATATCTGTGGAGTACATACACAACGCGAAAGGGCAAAAATATCTGATCAAAATGATGGAACAACGCGGATACTACGTATATAGTTTTGTCAAACGTCCGGACAATTTGGCGAACGATATTATTTTTGTGAAACGCGACGCGTGACGAATGTGTGTGCGAGTTTTATCAATAAATAATTGAATTGTGTGTTTTTCGAAAATTCGCACACACGCAGTTATTATTCCGTTCTTGGATGTTATCCGTTTTCTGATACATGCTCGTCATAGCTGATTGTGATTGTTATATATTAAGTTATTGAGCATATATATATATAATTTATTTATGTTATATCTTATATATTTTATTATAGTATATATATATTTTATTTATTAAAAAATATATACATATTTTAATAAATTATTTTAATTTGTTTAATAAAAGAACATTTTATTGTACAAAAAAGATTATCACGAAATATAGATTGATAAAAATAAAATACACTTTTGTCTATGTTTCTACAAGAAACGCAACAACAAATTGTATATCTAACACAATTATAATGTGTATTTACACATATGTATATAGTGAACGTG
>QVOB01014019.1:0-19950 GCA_014839585.1 Pseudomyrmex concolor
ACAAATATCTCTTCTAATTTATTAAGTAATTCTGTAATATATAATTCGCGAATATTGTCCATTATATATACAATTAAATAATTATATAAGTACTTAATATGAAAAATCGTATACACTCGTATTTCGGTGACTCAGTTTGCTGGCGTTTAAAATAAACAAAAAATTCATTGGTAATAAGAAATGTTAAATGACAAAAACAGATCTTGTCCCATCTTATTTGTTGGTCCAAAAAATTAAAGGACAAATTTAATTATCTGTAATATATTTGCCGCGTAATTATCTTAAGTTTGCATAGCAAGAAATATTCTTAGATATCATATCTAAGAAACGAGCACAACAAAATTCAAGTGTATTTATTTTTAGATGTAATCATATTAGTTTTTTTATTCTTTTTTTACAATTCCATAGAGTGAGTTCCATGTATCTCCTTGTTATTGTCGATGTCGCTTCTCGCAAGCGCATTTGCGACAATATCCTGGTAATATTCGCCGAACACGCTGCGATTATGCGAAACAAGTATTACAAATCGAGCAGCGATAGCCGTCAATTCTTCCTGTAACGAGGAAAGGCCTGGCGGTACTTGTTGAGGTGCAATAGATTGCGACTGGATGATTTTCTGCAGAAACTGTCTGATCCGCAGACCTGAAACAATATTTATTCGCAGCTAAGCATCATGTTAATCATCATGTGTAATGTCACACTTACTGACGAGATATCTGATCTTGTGTTTAGTATCTACGAGATCAGCTATTTGTCCTTCCAACAATGTCTCTAATTCCGGAGACATTTCAGGAGCAGTGACTTCCCTTAGCGTCATCTTGACGTCCGCTTTGACTTGCAATATGATATTTGGCATTACAGCTTCTAAATCTCTGAAGCAAGCCATTATATTGATAAGTTCAATAAAGCACTATAAATAGAATTTTCGCTAGAAAATTACAGCTTAAACATACTTGTTTGAATGTACAGAGTCCAACAATAAGTTTAGATGTTCTTTAATATTCTTTTTAAAACTCGAAACTCCGTGAATTGGTGCGCCGATCGTATTATTAACCAATAATATTATAGAACCGACGACACTCAATCTACTAGTGATGTCTCGTAATTCCAGAAGCCTTCCTTGATCCAACATCAATGTCTAACAAAAAAAACCGAAGTTTAAATAACCATACATCGAGTACATAATATGAAATATATTGCAATAATTCACTTCAGCATCTGGATTGAAATCCCACTCCAAAAGATCGAGATACGCCTCTGTCACTAGAGAATGAGTGATTTGTCTTATATTATTAGTGCCGCTTGACGATTCTGCTATGTTTTCTGGATTGAAATGCCGCAGTAACCATCTTTCTGTGTATTGCAAACCATTCGAATTAATTTTCAGAAACTCAGCAAATTTTGCTCTCTCGTATTCGATGCTAGAAGCGATGATATTCGGTCTCATCATTGTAATAGTGAAATTCGCCAAATCCAATCTCATCAACTGCAACAATTCCATGACACCTTTAAACGTCTCGATTATGTCTGTCTGTTGCGAAAGTTCTCGAATTTTCTCATCCCTGACCGGCGCGCATATTTTGCTCATAATAGAAATTATGTATTGAGCATAATGATTAAAATTCAACACATTTTTCTCCGCTTGTTGCTTGATCAAGTCTAGGTCAAGCACTTCTCTAATATTTTCTTTGATTCTCGAATTCTGCGGTGGCACAAGTTCATCCAACGACTAAAAATTATATAGAAAGAAGCATAATTGTGTGATACTTAATGATTCTGAGTCCCGAATAACAAATAAACGAAAATGATTACTTCTTTAATTTCTTTCAGTAAAACGAGTGCGTGCGA
The DNA here is from genome assembly GCA_014839585.1 of Pseudomyrmex concolor. Classification (NCBI taxonomy): domain Eukaryota; kingdom Metazoa; phylum Arthropoda; class Insecta; order Hymenoptera; family Formicidae; genus Pseudomyrmex; species Pseudomyrmex concolor. Next base: position 1,849 of record QVOB01014019.1, read on the forward strand.
ATAATCTGGCGGATTTTTGGCCAACTGCTCTGCCAACAGATTCCAAAAAGCTTTGTGCATTATTTCTTTTACTCGCCTATGAAAACTACCATCTTCTGGTTCTAATTTTTGCAACTGAAAATTCTTATCTACCGCGATTTCATGCGCCAAGGCCATATTTTTCATCCCGTTGGCAGCTTTGACAATTTCGTCAAAAGACACGAATTTTGGAGGCGATGCTCCCGTTAATCCGCTCATCATAAAATTTGACAGTGGTTGCCTGTTAATACAAAAGATAATCTAATCATTTCATAACAATAAAATATTATTTGTTTTGTTTTATGATTTTGTTCTAATTTTATGTACCTGGTTTGCATTTCATTTTGTGCAGTTGTACCTATATTAGTATCACAGTTTACTGAAGTGCCAGCGTCGTTTATATTCTGTTGTGGCTCATCTTCATTTTCTATTTTTTGATTGCTGTATACAAGCAACAAAACATTACAAATATACACATGATAAAGAGATCAATTAGGGACTATTAATAGAAATTATTTCACATGTGAATTATAACACAAGATTATGTTGTTATATTGCACCATTGTATATTATTACATTTAATTGAACATTCAATTGTGAAAAATCGAGATTATTGCTTCATTAGGAACAGCACACGCAAAATTCTGCAAAACAAGTCTTGTTACAAAGATAAACTGACCGATATAAGATAGCAGGAATGAAATTTAACAATGCCATGGATCTCAATAACTTGCGACTAAATAAAAGACAGCAGAGGGTTATACCCCACACAGCACCGACCAAAACTTTGTTCCTGACAAAATATCAAATTCTATTGAATCATTTTGAATGTAGATAAGCAATGACAAGTATCAAATCCAACAGAAATAAATAAATCCATTAATATTTCTAACAACAATTGAATGTAATTCCAAGACTGCAAAATCTTATTTATTTTGTAATTCACAAAACAAAGTAGGAAGTAATTCCGTGAAAATCACGATAACATAAAGTTTGTACATGATATACGTACCTGTCTGGCATGTTGAATGTATTAATATCAGTATTATACACATGTACTATTTAAAAACTTGGCCGTAGCATCGTCTGCACCAAGGTAGACTGTTATGGACGCTTTACGTAGAAAAGGAGGTCAGAGAGCCCGTTTCTATAAAAAGAACACTCGTCAAGTTGCTGAGATAAACACTCTGATTACATTTTTTGCGTGAGTGTGATGATGTTTACCTGAATCGGTTGTATAGGTTAATTAATAACAGATATGTATATAACAGGTGCAGTTTTCGCGAAGATGAGCGGCCGTCCTGCACCTTCAAGCTTGTCGACACATCGGATTTATCTGAAAAACACGCGTGACCGTTGACAACATTCTAGAAGACTAATTGCGCACGAAAAACAGCTGTGTTTGTATACTTACAACATTTCGGACTGTCAAATAAGGAGCGCATGACGCATGGAAGAAGTGTCGCGCGCAGAGAAGCGCGCGTTCAATTTTGATATATATGTAGCAAGTGCAGAAGAAGAAAAGAAATTTATATAAAGTGTGTATAAAAAAAAAAAAAGAAACTAATCAAAACTATGAGAAGAATACATAAGAAGACAAAGTTTGTCTTCTCTATTACATAAGAAGACAAACTATGAGAAGAATACATAAGAAGACAAAGCATTATTTCAGAGATGCGCAGTATTTGACTAGAGAGTTGCCTCAGGTATCGAGACAACAAAAAGGACGAACATCTTTTAATACTGGGCAAAATAGTTTTTCCTACGTAAAACTTTTAATAAAATTTACATTTTTATAACTTTTAAAATTTCGTTATTCTAATTTTATAGCAAAGGTTCTAAGGTCTTTTTATGCAAAATAACGTCGCCGTATTAGAAAAGTAGGTATAAGTTAAGGAAATTGGCGTTATTTTAAGAAGACGGAACTTTTAACTCTTATTAGCAGAAATGTAGAATGTGACAAGAGGTTTACAGAGGACCAGAGGAGGGGTTAAAATTCTCGAAAAATGTTAGTCTTTGCTAAAAATATTTTGGTTTAGCAAAGATTTAAATAAAACAATATAAGCTAATTCAGATTGACCGCTCTCAGGCATCTTTCTATAATGTATATAAAAAGACAGTGTATCATTCCCGAGATGCGCAATGTGATTAATTAGAGAGTTGCCTCAAGTATGAAAAGCGTAAAAAGCAACTATTTTCACGATGTGCAACAGATTAGTATTAATTATATGTATTAGTTGTTATATATGGGCAGTTTTGGGAGTCATAAAAAAGTCAAGATGTTATGTTTATTATCGTAATTATCGAATGTAAAAGACAAAATTCTGCAATAACAATAACGCACCTTTTGCGAATCTTGTAAACCTTTTGATGAGGATACTACGAATAAGAACGACGTGATGTTGAATGCAAGTCTTAAGTACGGTCGAAATAGCTCTTTATCGCACAAGTTACCCTACTTGGTAGAATGACTCATTGCTGTCAACCTTGAATCACGCGAAGATAAAATCGGCACTTCTTTTCATCTTTTCGTTAAAAAAAAAAAAAAAAAAAAAAAAAAAAAAAAAAAAATATATGTTGATATGATGTGATTTAAACATTTTGATTTACAAGTTTTCCACGCACACATGGATATATTTCCTTCAAAACATAAAAAAGTAGCACAAATTCTAAAGAAATAGTTGTATACAAAGTCAACATCAATAATCGCTATAACAGTGTTTTCATAAAAGTGTAATATATTGGATTATATATTTTTTCTTTTTTAATTTGTCTTTTTTATAGGAGTCATCTTGAAGCATCGATAATTTCATACCTACACCTTCGTAAAATTATATATATTATATATGTAATGTTACGTATCTTATACTTCTAGAACAATATATTTAAGTTTGTACATTGCAAGAAAAGAAATGTTTTTTATGAGACAATCTGACAAACGTGTTCAATCAATTTGAAATATCGTAAGATACATCATTACAAAAAAAAAATAAATATATTCTCTTCAAAGATTGGCCGATTTTCCAAGGGCATTGATTTGAATTCCGCTCTTGCGCAAGCCGTCCGTCAATCTCTGAGCGAGATCGACGTCCACACGAGCGAAGTTTCGCACAGCTCGCTCAACGATAAACGTGGAGGCGTTGTGCAGACTCGCGACCATGTTCTGCACCAATCTCTCTCTGGCAGGCTCGTCGAGAGTCTTCCTCCAGAAAGTGGTAACTTGGCCGAAGTCGTCTTCATCTACGAGATCGTAACGGTCTGCGTCTCCGGTCACCTGGAACGGCGGAGAACGAGCCGCTGGACACTCTTGTGGACCGGAGAAGCTGTTTGGGAAATAATTTGGCGCTCCACCGTGATTGTATATCGTCATGTTACCGTCCCGTTGATAGTGCATTACAGATATTGCCTACGAGATAAGAAAAAAACAATACTATTTTAATTAAATGTTCTTCTTCCTCTATTTTAATGTAATGATATATATAATCTTATAAGTACAATAACAAACAATATTATTCACCTTGTACGGGCAATTCACTGGTAATTGAAGATGATTCGGGCCCAGACGATGTCGGTGAGTGTCGCCATAAGCGAAAAGTCGGCCCTGCAACATTTTATCAGGACTCGGTTCGATACCAGGTACCATATGCGCCGGATCGAAAGCTATTTGCTCCACGTCAGCAAAATAGTTTTCAGGATTGCGATCCAGCACCAATTTGCCTACTGGTATCAGCGGATATTCATTGTGCGGCCATATCTATAAACAATGTATACTTGATTTTCAAAAACTGCCCTATATACATACTTACTAATTGTAAAATACAGTAGAATGTGTGAGATCAATAAAAGAGATTGTAGATCAATTGAATTTACCTTTGTCAAGTCAAACGGATTCCACTTGAACATCTTGGCTTGTTCAGCAGTCATCACTTGAATGTACAACGTCCAGGATGGATACTGGCCTTTGGCGATAGCGTTATAAAGGTCCCTGATCGAGTAATCGGGATCAGAAGCACTGATCTCAGCTGCTTTCTCCGCGAGGAGATTCTTGATTCCTTGATTAGTCTATGTAATATATTATATATTATATATTATCGTTAAATTTATTCATGACAAATCTTATATATAAATGTAAAATGTAAATATATAAATGTAAATTGCATATAAGATTTATATAAAAATATAAATTTCTTTAAAAAATGTCATGTTTGTTTTAACTTAAAATAAGGAGACCTTGTAGTGGAATTTGCAGTAGACCGTCTCGTTTTTGCTGTTAACCAGCTTAAACGTGTGAGAACCGTAGCCGTTCATATGGCGATATCCGTCAGGAATGCCACGATCGCCGAAGAGGAACATGACTTGATGCGTTGTTTCTGGTCTGAGAGAGATAAAGTCCCAGAACATGTCAGCATCCTGAAAGTATGATTTCATATTGACATCGTCTATTTACGTCGCAATATATAATGTTACTTGATCGCTCAAAACAAGTCGCTATGCGTGCAAACGAGTCACGTTTGAACAAACTTTTAAATGCGTTGCAGGATTTCTCTTTTGCGTATGTATAAAACTCGGGAAGAAAAGCGGATCCTTGATGAAGAAGATCGGCGTATTGTTGCCGACGAGATCCCAAATACCTTCCTCAGTGTAGAACTTCACGGCAAATCCACGAGGATCTCTAAAATAGAATTTATATTGTAACGATAATTGAAAAACGTATACATATAAGAAACTTTACGTGTTATCTTTATTGTGCGTATATTTCGCTGTTGAAATTGACTGTGAACTAAGCGACGTGGTATTAAAAAAAATGGCAATTATTGTGAATCATATTTCCTATTGCAGCATGTTGCGATAGTGGAAAATCATTCTACCGCGTAGAACACTTAAGTATTACGTATGTACATACATTTGCTTCACGCACATAACTAAACGACGTAAACGTGATTCAGGCGCACATGTATGTGTGTGCTTCAATTGATGATAAAAGACTTGCAAATATTTACACAAAAGTGATCGCATCATATTTATTTTAAACATGAAACATAAATTTTTCGTGCAGAAAGAAGACGAAGAATAAAGTGAGATTAAACTGAAAACTTCTTACGGATGTTTGAATCAACTTTCACGAATAATCAGTACATGCAGTTAATTACATCATTGGCTAACACGTTCACAATGAATTTCTAACGCGCGTATAATTTTCTTAATTCTAGCACACATCGTCTTTAGTGTAATAGATGCGCAATTTGTCCATATAAACATATTTATTAAATTTATCTGCGTTTTGACTTTATCAGTTAAAGTAATACTCATTGCAATATTGACGTTTTTTTTATTTTTTATTATTACCTGACTGTATCAGCAGAACCACTCTCGCCACCGACAGTAGAGAACCTTATAGCAATGGGCGTTTTCTTTCCGATGTTAGAAAACACTTTAGCCTTACTATACTTGGAGATGTCGTGCGTAACTTCGAAGTAGCCAAACGCGCCTACACATAACATATAACAAAAGTTAACAAATTAAAATCGATTAAATCAATTAGAGAGAAAATAAATAAAAATCGCACATATATACAATAGTCAATTGCTTGTAGGTCTCTTACTAAAAACCAATAATGTTCTTACATGAGATAGACATTTTTCTTTCAATAGGCAGACTTTATAGAGAAGAAAAAAGCGCACTAACAATAAGAGCGAACGGGATATAAAGTAGGAGTCTCGCATTTGACATGAAAAAGAAACTGTACCGGCTCCCTTAGCATGCACGACTCGTTCCGGAATTCTCTCCCTGTTGAAATGAGACATTTCATCCAAGTAAACGAAGTCCTGCAGCAAAACAGGTCCACGAGGACCGGCTGTTAGAGTAGCCTTCTTCTCTGCAACGGGTGCTCCATTTGCGGTTAACAATACGGGTGTCTCCTGCAAAAAGTCATTTGCAAATAGGATTAAAAGTCTACTAATAACAAATAAGGTAATAAGATTCTACATTGATAAAAACACATTTTATATATGTGTATATATATATATATATATATATATATATATATATATATAATTGTGTACACAATTAAATATTCTCCTGGACAAATCTTCCTTTGGGTTTTCATCAGGTTCTTTTTTAAATTCTTCTTTAGATTTGTCATTCAGTGTTTTTCTCTTAGATTTCTTTTTTTTCCAAAACGCAAAGGAGAAACCACGGCGAGCGGAGCACGCCCTGTCACTACTCATTTTGCTAATAAACTAACTAAAAGAGCAAGCGCGCTTTTTATAACGATAAAAATCGCGATAAACTCGTGTAACGCGATAAAAGTAATCTTGCTCGCCGATAGGTGGGTGCGCAAGGACCCGTAAATGGATCTTACGAAATCCTATCTATCCATCAAGAACGACGGCCCACTTTGACGTCTTGTTACTGCAATTATCCGCATCTGAAAAGCCAGTTGTGTCACAAGCAACTTTGTGTGGTTGTTATCGGATTTTTTCTCTAAATTAGAAAACGCTAGTTTCTCATCACGAGCTGCTTGAAAGTTAACAGAGAAATTACCAGATAATATATGTACGTGTTTCATACGTGCACTTAAAAATATTTTATGTGCGTACATACACGCAAATTATATTTTATTTGCGCTTATAATTTACATACCAGAAAGCTTAAATTCATACATGCTAATTTATAGAATAAATTATACAAGATAAAGTAAATAAAATACAAAAATACAAGATAAGCAATATGAGAATGTAATCAATCGTTATATTAGTTTAATCAGATAATTGTGATTAAAAATGAAAGTGAGATTATCGATCTTCGAAGCAATATTTTAACTTGTCACGCCACAGTGACGCGGCTTTAGTTATTTTCAACATTAAGATATCTAAACACGCTATTTACCATATTCTGCAAAATAAATCGCTGCAAAACTTTTATTGACGTGACAATCGCTTTTCTATCGATTATCTTTTTTATAGGCGTGATAAGATCCTCTTCTCATCCAAACAATTACAGACAACATCCAAAGACATCAAGATAATAATTGTGCGCTGAGAAGTTCTCTATGCTGTGATAATCACATTTGTAAGCTTTCTTAACATATTTCGATTACCAATTTACTGACTTAATATGCATGTCTTTTTCTAGCATATGTAGAAATATCTCTAAAAATAACATTTAAATATTTCTTTTATGTAAATAAATTGCATGCATTTTTATGATAAATATGTTCTTATCACGCTGTACATATAGCGCTGTGTTATCTTGTGTGTCTCAAAGTACAAGTACACATTATCGCTTTTCTCTAAAAAAAGACATTTCAACGATCAACGAATATGTATAGAATCATTTTACTGTGATAAATATAATAATATAAAAATATAAAAATATATCATATATAAAATATATAAATATATATAAATATATATAAAATTTTTATATATATTTTTATATATATAAATATATATAAAAATATATAAATATATCATAAAACAATTAAGCACTTCGTTATAATGAAGTTAATATTTTGCTTGAAAAATTTGTATAACATTAGTGTATATAGACAATGCGTTCATAGTGTGTATAGAAAATGCGTTCTAAGTGACAAATATCTTTCACAACGTACTTTGAACTCCGTTCATGTTGGCGGTAAATCAATTCGTCTGTAGGTATTTCTTAAAGAGTATTATTTAGTACTGCTGTGATAATGAATGATTATCGTTAATTTGCATTGTGAAACTCTTTACATCATACGTCGCGACTTTTTATTAAAATATAAAAAAATACTGTGCTATATCTACTAATATTTCTGACAAACACAATCTTTTTATTGTATGATATAAAAGATAAGGATATATACAGTAGATCGATTATCCTGTGCGTTTCCAATTATCCGACATTTTTCTATTTTTATGTGTTGATAGCACGCTACTCGAGTCGGTTGTATATAACAGCAATAGATTGTAAAATATATTTTTACATACTTCAGTCAAAAAAAATATATGAAAAATATGTTTTTTTTGCGAAAAAGACTACATATTAAAAAAAGTCAACTCATTAGGTCGTTCAAATTGGAGCTTATAATAGTAGCAGTTTATTTGCGATAGGTCTAATCTCTCGGTTTTTCCGATATCGTGCGAGTTCAAATATAAAATTGTATTGCGCGATTTCGAAATAGAAAGAATATGATATCTCTTTTCTGGAGATAATGATCTCGTGTACAGAAGTTGCGTTTGAGCGCCGCTGCGCCATTGCGTGTCATAATACAAGCGTAATCCAAAAGCCACGATGTTACCATGACTTTCTTCCTGTAATCGTTAAGCTGCTCCGACGCCAGATCTCTAACCGGGCAAGACATCTTGTCAGTAAGTTTCCTTGTGTGGTTGTAGTGTCTAATCAAAAACGCTCCGGAAAGAGTAAACGCGGTGCTGCGACGATTATCTATTGCGTATGCGTGTGCTGACGTTTTGTAGCGACGTAACACCAAGTTGTAACTGACTGCCGGCAATGACAGCGGGCTTTTATCGCGTCTAAAGAAGAACGACGGGAAGGGATACGCGGCGACTTCACGTCAACGAAAAGGCGGTCTCATGTGAAAGAGGCACGCCAGTTTTAAACACACTTTTGACATCCTCGATCTGCAGCAACTACTAGATCTCTAAATTTTAGACAAAACTAGATTAATGACAATTGACAAAAAAAAAAATAAAATAAAATAAATTTAAATATCGCTTCTTTATTTTTATCCTCTCAAACACACATCAAAAAATATATATAAATATTTACAGATACACACAGGAGATATTAAAATATATAAAATATGGCTCACTTGAGACTTCTATTAATCAGGAACATCGTTTCAAGCATATCAAAATCAGTAAAGTTGACCAAATCACATCTGCGAGAATTCGACGAGTGCATCCGCTGAACGAGCATTTTGACAGTTCACAAATAGAACTTCACGTCTCTTGCGAAACTAATCGGATTGAAAATAGTTTAAGAAAATATGATAGATCAATCAGTGTAAATATACAGTTAGTGAGAGAGAATAAAAATCTTGTGCTCCTATGAACTAAAAAAATACATAGAAGAAATACTGCCACTTATAATCTTGCTCTAATTATATATATGTTTTTATTTTCAGACAATGAGTTTAAATTCTTAAACAGGCTTCCGAATTCAAAGTCAAGGTTGAATCAAAAATCTTGTTCTTTTTGCACTAGGGCAGCACTAAGGCTGCGTTTGGAACAGGGGAAACACCACTCGTATATATTTTATATCTTCTGTATGTATCTTTCCGAACGTGGCCTAAATTGCATCGAAACTGTGATTGGTTAAAATTTTTACAGTCGTGTGCGAGAAAGATAATCGCTCTAAAAAGAAATTTCGACGGGGTATGTATTACATACAAACTTTAGTTCTGCAACTTCATTTATTAATTCCGTTACTGTTCCGTTACAACACTTACAACGTCACCTGAGCCAGGTACAATTCCGAGGTCGACAATAAAAGCCAGCTCGATGATGCGCAGCTTTTTTTTATACGTTTCTAAATTAATAGATATTTCGCCGCGATATAGGAATTTTATAAAATTATTAATTCGGTGCGTGTCATATCTTTTATTTCTTCAAGCACTCTTGTTTCTTCGAGACATAAGTTCTCGTTGTTAAATAATACAATACAGCACGATTTCAGATCGGTCGGTCGGTTTGTTTCTTTGGTAGAGCAGAGTTTGTAAAGTTGCGAGAACGAATGTACGGGTCTTGCTGTAAAACGATTTCGAGAGGACATTTTTAAATAACTGAGTAAAATTCTACAATCTATACACACTATTTACATCGCAGTGCGGCGCTTCTACTACTGGTGTGGAAATCCGCTATATTTCACCAAGCATGATTTAACGATTCTTATTTCAAAAGGAGAAAAGGAGAGAGGAGAGAGATAGTCTATATATATATTATGTATATTAATTTAATATATATGTATATATATATATTAAATATATATATTAATTTTATTATTGTTATATTAATAATTAGCTCGATATATACGACGCACGCGGATAAAATCTGTTTTTTTTGTTTTTTTGTTTTTTTAAGTCAGGAAAATAATATACTCTCCGACAGAAAATTAATATTACATTTTATGCTTATATAGAAATATCTGCCTGAGTTTGCACGCACTTTATTACATTTTTCACGCACAAGCAAGAAATAACAGAGATATTCTCGCGATCCCCCTCCCGGCAGGTACATACAATATGCCAAGTGCATTCGAATAAATTTATTGCAGAAATGTGGCGAACATTACACGCAGCTTCGAAATTCATTCTTCTCGCGTTGTAGCATTATCACAATATGATCGGCGGGAAAAACATTAACTTCCTCCCATTCATGTAAAACATGATATTCCTAAAAAGAGCACTCGTCACGAAAGAAAAAAAAAGATCTTTTGGCATATACTATTCAGAAAACTTGATCTTTACGTATATAAGTTTGAAGAACGCGGCTTAACCAAAAGCGAAAGATAATTAGCATCGGAGTTGGCAGATTTCGAGTCGCGTCTATAAAATATTCCTAGTTTTAACACATGCAAAAGTTTATTACACGCCGAGTTTGCGCTTTCGCTGAATATCAAAATAATTCAATTTGTAAGTTAAAAACCAACATCTCGTCTTTGCTTCGCTAACGCAAACGATCGGTGATAAGTTACTTTGGGAATTCTTAACGTACGCTGCTATGATCATTTATATAAGCATATCTAAGTATAGGTTGCACATTAGTTTGTCGTAGCAATGAGAACCGCTCGCCCAGATCTCAGCAATGCGCGATCTACAATCTGATGATTTGTAATTCCAGGATCTGTTGACACATAGAGCCGCGCTGCAGAGTAGCGATTCGTTCGACACGTTCGTAGGCTAGCCGTTCACTGGCATCGGAAAGGGACATTGCACTTGCCACACGATCAAGTGACTTTGTTCGCCGTGCTCTTCCGCGTTGTTGACCGCAGCGTTTGAGCGGTCTATGTTTTCTTCCGTTTCTTCTCCATCACCTAAAAAAAAAGAAAAAAAAAAAATGATTTCGCACGTTATCGAACGAACGTTTCATTGAAGAAGATAAAATGACATTCTATACAAGACAATGACAGGTGGAAAGCCCAACCCCCAGAGAATAAAAGCGCTAATGATTGTAAGAATATTGTGTAAGAAGTCTGTCCTTCTTTTGCACTTGTTCAAATCTTAATATCTCTGCAGATATGCAATATATCAATATGCGTATTAATTTGGTATCCCACAATCACACGTGACTGTATATGCAAGCAATTTGTACAAATTTAATTCCATAGTCGTACATTTCAATGTAGAGAATATAGAAATATAAAAAAATGCTGTTAGTTTCATCTTCGTTGCGAACAAGTACGTGCAACAGCAGGAAATAGATATATGTTCTGTTAGTAAAGATTTAAAAGATTAATGCACCAATGACGTGATATGCTTGTCAAAACACAGATAAAATATTGATTTTTTTTAAATTGAAATATATGTGTGTGTGTGTGTGTGTGTATACATATCGATCACTTCTTGCTTCTCTCTGGGGGCATACCTGACCATCTGCCACATAATCAAGTGTGTTGCTACATCACTCTCGTCTTCAGCTTCATCCGCTAAAATTATAATACCGGTTACTCAAACAATAAGTTTTTATACAATATTCTTTCCAAATTTTTTCTATATTGTTAAAATAAATTAAGAGACAATATACTTCGCATATATCGCAAAAATTTACTTACCAACTCTGAAATCGATGTAACCTTCACCGCCAGAAAGAACGAGCATCGCAGGCTGCGTTCCGTCTGTTACCGCGCTTTGCCCACCATGACCTGGATAGGAAATAAAAATAATGTGATTTAAAACTAATAATTATGTGAGAAAAATATTCTATGCGATATATTAAATTTTATATAATATAATAATTCACGAATGATAAGTTAGGTTAGGTAACTTGATCACACAATTGCTCGAGACTCACCAGGTACAGCGACAAACATCTTCACGGCATCCCTGTGTCCATGAAAACTGAGTTGCGCATGAGCCATACTGCAGTACGGTATGAAACTTCCCGGTGTGACACCTCGATCTGATGCAAAAACTCTAACCCCGACTCCCGGTGCATCGCCTTTATTGCTGTTTGTCTGCACTCTAGCCACGGCCATTGAACCACCTGCACCTGCAGCAAGCGTTACAGTATTAGTAAACGTGTGCCAACGTTCTGATATAAATTTGTTTCTTTAACTTACTTTCCGATAGCGGTACCGAGATTATCACTCCGTTACCAGTACCGATCCACAGTCTATTCGAGGAAATGAGCAATGCAGTGATACGCACAAAAGAAAATCCAAGTTTTCCTGTACCAAGCATTTTGCTGACGTACGGTTCTATATCGACATCTTGAAGATGTTGGTATGTATGAGCGTGATAGAGTCTTAATGTCGAGTCGAGCCTAATGCTGACCCATACACCGTCGCCCAACCACGCTAATTGCCGTACTTGAGACTCCCGGCGAGGATGTGCATCCACTGTGCACTGTAAAAAATTTTATTTTTATTATTGATTTATTCGGTTTCTTTCTTTATTCTCAGTTTCTTTCACGTAAATATATGAATCTATTTCAAGTTTATACCTCACGTGTCATTGAAATGGGATCGATCACGTGGATTTTGTTTCTATATCCACACCACACAGTCTTCCCGCTGACTGCAGCCATACATCTGATGGAATGCTGAGGACTACCAAGTGTAATGACGTGATATTGGGACAGATCCCACTGTCCGTCCGCACCTCGACGAAATATTGTCACAGTTCCATCTGCCAGAGCAACCAACACTCGACCTTGGACATGTCTGATAAAAAAAAAGCTTTTGACTTACAAGTAAGAATCTAGATTAAAAAGAAATTCTAATCTACGTACACAATAGCTAGCGCCGCATCCCTCAGTTTTACTGAGTGCAGGCACACTGACCACTTAGCAACGGCCGAATGAACGAAAACTGCACCATTTTGAGCTCCGAGCCACATGGTCGGTTGGACTGACGACATCTTTTCGATGGGTGTATCTTCGGTAGCTTCTTCTTTCGTTTTCTCGTTCACAGCACCCTTGTCGTTCAATCGTGAAAAATGCGCGTCCGCATTGCAGCGTACAAAATGTACCTTACCCAAGTTTGCGGTCTCGCTATCTATACTTTCTAAACTTTGCGGTTCGTTCTGATCCTCGGTAATCTTTTCGGTATTCTCATTCGCTTGGTCCTCCGACTGATTATCGGATTCGCTCTTATTTTTGTTAACGGCTGTGTCAGTATCCTGAGCAGTTTTTTGATCACTTTGCTCGATATTCTCATTTGCATTTGTAACATCCTCACAAGCACCGTTATTGTTCTCGTTGTCATTCGTCAAGTTACGAATCGAGTTCTCGTTTGAGGACTGTGCGTAATCGCTCTCTTTGGCACCGGGTACGCTCGCGATACACAGCAAGTGTCCCTGACAGACGTTAAACACCTCCAGAATGTCCGCCGGATTGTTTGCGTCTATCACGGTGACCTTCGATATTTTCTGCGTTGAGGTGCAGATCCAGACGAGCGAGCTGAGTTGTTGCTCCCATCGTTCCGCCTCAAGCCGTTGGCTCTCATTCTCTTGGAGTTCTTTGTCCAGGTGCTCGACTGCGTCTTCAGCCTTGTTATTGCTTGTTTCTTGGGCTTCGGCGGCGTAAAACACACTCCCGCCGATCATGCATCCGCCGTCGCGCGTCTTACCGCCGCTCAGATTCACACCGGCGCCGCACCAGATCTGACAAAATCAACGACGTTTTGTTTATTAAGTTTCTCTTCGTCAATTTAAGAAATACGTTACGTACTTTCATGCCCGGCTCAGTTTCCTGCAAGGGTCGGCAGTACACCGGAACGGGAACAGGTGGTTGTCTGACAGGAGCACTCGGTTTCCCCGGTAAACTCCATCCGTAAGCCTGCAGACGACCATCCTCCTTCTTTACATGCGCTCGCACTTGACGATACTGTTCTCTTCGTTCGTTCGCACGTCTCGCTACGAGCTTTTCGGACGATCTGTAAAGACGATACAACATGTTAATTATCGCATATTCTTTCGGAAGCTTCGAGCGAGAGGAGAAATTGTGTTGTAACTTTTCCGAGTTAGTATGTAAATGTTGACTGTTCGTTCGACCATCCATTTTACCAATACATCCTCGAACCATTTGATTCCATCTTCTCTGATATTCACAGCCAGAAATCAATAATCTCGTTCTTGCGAATTTGTTAACGCATTTACGTCATTTATAGATACATCTACTATTGCACTTCTCTTAAAGACTGATGTTGAGAAGCAGAAAGGAGTATAGTAGAGGGAAGAGAGAACAGATTTACCTGCTGACCAATAAGCACCCCACCCGAAGCCAGAAAAACCAGGTATCTCTTGACCACGCCACGAGGGGATAGGCAAGGACGAAATCCGAATAACAAAAGGCCAAAAGCACAAGTAACAAGAATGAAGTAAAGGCCATTCTCTTTTTTCATAACATAATCAAAACTTCATTTATTTCTTTTGATCAATAACGATCGCATATTATTATTTCTTCAAAAGTTGTACAAATTCGTATTTACAAAATTCTGTCTTTGTTTCAAACATTCTTGAAAAATTGATTATCTATTTAAATTGATAATCTACCTAATAACATAACTGAAGCGCAACTCTTGGCATAATGTGTTGCACTTTCGTGAACGATGCATGTGTTATCATAATACAAGCCATGCTATAGTCTGATAAAATTTTATGACTTTTGTGAAAAAAATAAAGTTAAATACAGTTCTTTGTATAAAAATCGAGTAAGAAAAAGAAAGAATGATTGATTGATGTCGCAACAATAAATATTTCACATGAAAATGTGGAGATAACGTAATTAAATTGAGTAAAATGTTTATTTTAAACTATTGTTAAAACTAGATATAAATTACAAAATAAAGCAAAAATGATCAACACATATATTAATGGGTACAAATCCATTAATAGGAAAAAAATTATTTAGAAAAGACTCACGTCTCTTTAGTGCAATTGAAACTAATACCGTGAATCGTGACAAAAGATTACGGATCCCAATTGACCAAAGAAGATTCTAATCTGCAAAGACGAGCAATTCAGACAGTTACACTAAATTTTTTTTTAAATAATTCTGCTCCAATTTTCTTCTATTCATTACAAAAAAAATATTTTGACACATTATTATTACAATTTCAATAAAACACAATTTATTAAAATTTCAATAAAAATTGTCTACTCGCGAGAAATATTGTCGAGACAAAATGAGAAAGGTTCGTTAAATCTTATTATTAGAGATTTTTTTAAATATGTTTTTTTAATACATTTTAGATTCACATTGTCAAGATCCAATTACTGACGTGAATGAGATGATCAAAAGAAAGAAAGCATAAATTAATTAAAAAAACAAGAAAAAAACAAAAGTTTAACAGAGTAAAATTAGGCAGATCTCTTGATGTGTCAGATCGACCTTTATATGTATATCTACGTGCATGTAGTAAAATTTGATTGATTTCTCACATGGTGTCTCCTTGGTCGAGAAAGTCTTGGCGACTTTTTAACGTACGTCTACGCATAGCATCCAGGGGTGGCGCTGGTACGACCTGATTCGCCGGTGCGCTGTACCGCACATGCGGTAACGTGTGCGTGGAACGCACTAGCGTCCCTCGATCGGCCGGACCTGTGAAGAGATTGCTAAAACTGAAAGAAAAAAAACAATTTTTAATTATTTCTTTTTATAAAATTTCTATGTTTGGTACAACACAAACCAATCGATACGTACAACTTCCACACAGAACCTTTTCCGCCTGAGATGCTGGAAGGATCGGTCTTGCTGGCTCTTATCATTTCGGTCCATCTGACAGCTTCTTGAAGCTCCATAAAACGTTCTTTATATTGATTACGTTCCATGAGAACTCTCGCCATCTCTACTCGCGTGAATCGCTTTCTCTGAGATAGAGGTACATCTTCTTCGTCATCGCTCTTTGTCGCTTTCGCTGCCGCTTCTGCTTCCTCTTTAACTTTTTTCAGTTCTTCTTCAAGGGCAGCGACTCGTTGTCGCAATCGATCTCGTGCCTGCTGCAAACTTCGAATTTCTTCACGCAATATTTCTTGCTCACTAAAATATTAGAATTTTTGTTTAATATCTAAACCTTTTACATCTACGATTTTGTTTTTTGTAACAAAAGCTTTGAAAGTTGTTTACCTGGTCAATTCATCCACTTTAACAATTAAATCGTCTTTAACAACGTTAAGAGCATTTCTACAAAGAAAATATATCCAACATTAGATTATTATTAACATATACAATAAAGATGTGTATTGCTGTATAAACAATAAAGAACTTACTTTGTCGCCAATAATTCATTGTTCTCCATAATAAGATTCTCTACTTCCTTTCCCATTCCTGGAAAGATAAATAAGTATGTAACAATATAATAAAATAACTTTATAAATAAAAAAAACAATTTATTACACTAAATATTATAAAATATTTAAATGAAGTTTTTATTTTGATATTATATGCATGAGGAATTTAATGATTTTTTAAAGATAATAAACTTTTTTAAAAATAATACATTTGGGAAATTGTATATATATGTATATTATTTATATTGTTATTATTATATGGAAAGAAGTATGGTCGTGACAATGACTCTTGTAATCTGATCTAAACATGATATTAATTCTTAAAAAAGATGTATTTTTTTACATTGTGTACATATACATATTACATGAAAAAATATAATTAGTAGTGTCTATCTTACCAAAGAAGTTGTCATTGACTGCAGCGAGTTAATGTCATGCAATCGCGTGTTGGAAGTATGACACGAGCCAGCGTAAGACGCAGAGGCGAACAATAAAATACAAACATATGTTAAGAAAGTTAATTCAAATAATGTAATATACACATACATATATATCTTGCAAAGAAATCGCAAATTGATATATTGAACATACCTGATGATGCATATTCTCCAGGATGTACTAAACTTCCTAAAATTCCAACATTATATTGGTTTAGTTTTTTTGTCAAAAAAGAGAAAAAACAGACTTGAAATCAATACAAACAAAATAATACCGGTAATATCTGCACCCTCGTCCATTTCACCTAAAGCGTCAGCATCCTGAAAACTTAACTCTTGATACAATGTATTCCCGCTTCGTTGTTCCCGTTCAGTTCTACTTCTACCGCTTGGTGTAGTAGCTAACTTCTCTATATATGCAGTCGGAGTGGTTGGTGTTATTAAAGTTGGCGGTACTTCTGTTTCTGGACTTTCGTCTGCAATAAAATATAAATTTTCACCAGAAATACGATAAAAAAACTTACTACAATATTATTATAGATCATATAATATTATTATAGATCATTAGATACAACATACGTCTAGATATAGCTGTAGTCTTATTTTCTTGTAACGGTTGATCAGTCAGTTGACTTTTGTCGGATGTTTCAATAGCGGCTTCGCTGCTGCTATCCAACATCTCGGTTCTTAAATTAGCGGCATTTGGTACGATATCTTCGTGAACATCATCGGCGTTTATGCTAGCTTCCAAGCTTTGGAAGCCATAACTCAACGGCCCGGAACTACGCGACATATGAGCAAGTCCAAGAGAAGGTAATCGCGACGGCGCGCGACTAGCAGAAACACTCTCCAATCTTTCCGTGCTGCCGACCAACATTTTAGTCCTTTCCATATAATCGACATGTGTCTTGAATAACTCCGTATATCTGTCATGCAGTCGAGAATACTCGCGTTTCAGTTCAGCTTCTTTCTCTTCCAATCGACCAACTAAAAAGATATCATTCAAAAGTGAAGCATATCCGATTGTGATCAGTAGATACATACTTATTAACTAATATATATAAGCAAGAAATCTTCAACTTGAACAACAGACATTTGTTTCGTACAGTAAACATTTATCATCAAAAGAAATGTCTTTATCAAAGCATGAGACATAAATTCCAACACAAAAATGACACTGAAATTAAATATATA
>QVOB01014022.1:0-11976 GCA_014839585.1 Pseudomyrmex concolor
AAAAAAAAAAAAAAAAAAAAAAATGAAAAGGAAAAAGAAAACATACTCTTGATTAATTTTCAATCGATGATGTATCGATAAGAATCGGTGATGGTCACACGTTTAACATCGTATAATATTTATAGCCCGCGTCTTTTCTGTCTCTTGATTTTTTGTTTTTCTTAATCTCTTGAATTACATTTTTAGCGAACGATCGTAACTACGAAGTACCACTAGAATCCTAATCAAATCCCTCGGGTTAATATCTAACACACGCTGACGACTAAACAACTAATATAATAAACTCTCGATCCGTCCACCTCACCTATGAAACTCACACCACATCGCGTTTTTATTTATTTATTTTTTTTAATAATCTTATCCTGTGCCTCATCCAAACGAGAATCGCGTACACATTACCTCTGATCGCGCTCGTTGCAACGACGACCTCGGCGAGTTACCGCGTACAAATTCGCGCGTTCAGCCCAGTGATAGTTACCCGAAGAAAAAGAAGCTAAAAGAAAAAAATACACTCGATTGCGAGACTCGTTCGAGGCTTATAGCTCTCTCGCATATTGTTATTCATAATCGCGACAAGACAAAGTGCGTGATTGCAAGAGTTTTAAAAGAATCAATCGTGATAATAACCGTCGTTTGATTACGTACGATAGCAATCGAATTAGCGAGCAGTTTTAGAAAACTCGTTGTAAAACAATATCTCTTTGTTTTTGTTTTCTTTTACTCAAAACGCAAATCAAATTAATAATCTATCGCACGACACGCCATATACATGAACGTTTACAATGGCTGGTGATAGGTAGTCTTATATAAATGTTACATATACGTAGGGTTTTTTAGGTAGACACAGTAGGTGGAGGGAGAATTATATATACCCAGGGACCAAACAATATTCTGAGGACTGATGGTTCTAGCGTTTACTTGTAGCGAATTCAAACGAAACACAAGACTATGCGTGGAAAAATTTTTTTTTTTTTTTTTTTTTTTTTTTTTTTTTTTTCGCGCTCGTTCTTTCACACTTCCGCAAAAGAGCACAACAAAAGGAGCGAATATCATTTAGCTTGTATGTATATTTATGTCGTTTATCTCGTAGAGAAACACGCAATACATAGGTACATTTGCAGAGAAGTGGCATAGTCTTATTAATTTTAATCTAATTAATTTTAAAACGACACTGCAAATTATATATATATATATATATATATATATATATATACACGTATATATATACACGTAATTATATATATATATCGTATATATATTTTATATGTTTATTTAATTTTATTTTTATAAAGATCTAGCCATTATAGATGTATTTATGAGGTTATGTATACATATATGATATATGTAAGAGTCGAAGAGAGAGCGGACGAGTGTGTAATCTCAATACTCATGTTGTTGTTAGGGAACGCGAGTAGAGTTTACGATCAGATAATATATATATATATTTTAACTTATAGCAAAGACTTTTTACCTGATGTTTCACAAGAATCAAAACAAGTAGGATTTTAAACCGCGCAAAGAGTGAGAAAGGTGCCCAGTGTATGTCAATAGATTTTTTTCTCAAGTATTGTTTTTGTTTTTCACGAATAACGCGACGATGCCTCACGTGTCTAACAATAGATTAAGCACCGAACAAAGAGTGTCGGTAAGCAATTGTTCGAACAAAGAATGTATGGATAATAAGTACGTATCTCTCTCTGATAAAAAAAAAAAAAAAAAGCCACGTCTCGCTTCTCGCTAAAACAAGAAAAAGTAAAAACGAAAGCGTTATTTAATATGTAATTTCAGGGACGACACGAGAGTTGCAACACTGATAATAAGTATATACAGTATTCTTGCAGTATATGTTCCGATAAGTGCAAACAAATTTACACTCATTTGTTTAATTAACCTTACAGAAATGTCTCTCTTAGTCGCGCGCTCACCGCGTACACAACCGAATTACGATGCAAGCCACGGAGAGATCGTGTGATCTCTGTTGTCGAATTTTAAGAGCGCAACGATCGTCGTATCTCTCACATATTCCACGTTCTATACCGAACAGTATTTTCGCGCAGGTCAGGCATTTAATAGTTTTTGCGTTATCTGTGTTAGCCCACGTTGTGCGCAACAATGTATCCGTGCGTGCGAATCCGTGGCTTGCGTGAGAGTGTCGGTTGTGCGCCGGGGGGAGGCGAGGACTAAAAAAAAAAAAAAACCAGCGCTGTTGCAAAGTCGCCGCGCGCCGAAAGAGAGAGCACGTTCTCGATTGAAGAGAGCGAATCGTGTCTCTCTCGCATAGTCTCATGTGTTTTGATAACAACGCGCCTATAAGCCTTGTGACAGCGCTGTTCGCCCAGGAAACTGTTGCACGAAGAAGGGATGTTCGAGTGAACACGTCAAAACAGGTTGCGAACTTGTCCCTTGATGTTCGCTCGAAGATTTTTGTTCGTGAAACGAGCGTTTTCCCGGCGCGTCTCTTTCGTTTCTTTTTTTGTGCATTGATAATAGCGACAGGATTCTAGATTCTAGAGAGATTGACGCGGCGGCGTGAGAGCACGCGGATGTTTTTTTCCGCGTGCGAAGACACGCGGAGCTTCGATCAATCGATACTGATGCTGTGTGTGTGTGTTGACGACAGGCGCAGCGGCGGCCGCCGCCAAGCAGCGTAGACACCTGGGTCAGATTCGCGAGCACCCTTATCAAAGGGCCGGCGCTCTTTCGTGAAAACACAGAAAACAAGTACACAGAGAGAGCGCACGCGAGAAAGAGAGAGAGAGAGAGAGAGAGAAAAGAGAAAAAAAGAGAGAGAACAAAAGCACTGTTCTTGCGCCATCGCGGAAAGGTTAGTGTCTCTCTGCCATCAAACAGTTCATTATGTTCTCTCTTTTGTCCTTTTTTTTTTTTTTTATTGTCTCATTTTATTTTTTCCTGTTCTCATCATCTTTGCACTCCCTTTTCTTCACAATGTCTCGGAATGGTCGGAACGCACTTGTCTTGTTTGGCAAGTGGATTTATTTTCACACAAAGTGAGGAAAAAACTGCGATAAGTTTTATTTTCCCCAATCAGTGGACAAATACAAATGCGGTTGTGACACTTCGATTTGTGTGTAGAAAATAAATCTGTAAAAGTTTTATTTCTTTAAACACAGAAGTGCGAGGGAAAAAATGTCTTGTTTGCCGAGGAAAACAATGTCCCGACCATTCCGATCTTATCTTGTACTACATATCGCCTTACATGTGTATCATCTAGATAATAAGACGAGACCCGCCCAACACAAACGTGCTCGGAGTCTGTATTCTGTGGTCGCTGAAATTTGCGACAAAGAGAATACGGACGGTAGTAATTCGAATAGAAATGTTTAAGATTTATTTTTACGTACAACTCGGTTGTGAGCTTTCATGTACGAATTGAATGTGAAGCACAACGATGATAGCCAGCAGCAATTGTTGTGTGTGTGTGCGCGCCTCGTTCCGTGTACCTGACGCCGCACCAATTGGTTTTTTTTTTTTTTTTAGTTTGTGAAATTACTTCTCTCCATTTTTTTTTACATTACATACGTATACACATACGTGTGAGTGGACTTCCGCGGTGTTACACCGCGAACAGAGGAATTGATTAATGTCGCAAAATGTACACATATTTATCCTCCTGCCTCCAGAAAAAATTTAATAGGTCACACCTTCCTCAAACCTCCGACACGGGGAAAACCAATTAGCGTGAATATTAGCTCGAATAATACGAGGTATAGGAGAAGAAATAAAAGAAAGACGATTGTAGATTTTCGGTGTGTGTGGGAGAGAGAGAAAGAAATAAAATCGACCGGGAGTGTCTGGTTTAATATTTTGAGCAACCAAAACAAATTGCGCAACTAGGTCGAACGCGCCGCTGCGAGTTTTTTCAAAATTGAGAACGAAATCGCGACACCATTTGGATAATATCCGGCAGAATGTTTGTACATGCTGGTCCTCGAGTTTTCTTTAATAATATTCGAGATTCGCACACGTAACGAAAATAAAAGACCGATTACACCGGAAACTGATTCACAACGCGGACCGCGCGTCTTTTCTCTCTTCACATTTTTCGAAGTCCTGTGGTCTTCGCGATCGGATTATTTGTTCGGAGATGAAGATCGAGCGCGCGAACATCTTGCGTCAGGCCGAGATCTATAATTGGATCGCGGTGTGTATAGTTGTTGGAGGGGAGGAAGAGGGTCGGAAGAAAGAAAATTATAAAATATACCGCTTGCGAGCGTCAAATTTACGCGGAGATTTACAATTTCGTTTCGATTACGCAAAGATCCACAGGAAGATTGTTTTACAGCTTGACGCGATTCCCTTCTCGATAATTTTTAAAACCATACTTTTATGCGCGCGCGCGCGCGTGTGTTGCAGAGTGGATGTGCTTTCGTGTGTGTGTGTGCGCGTGCAAAAATATTGTAAATACTTCTTTTAGACGCGACAAAAAAAAAATAAAATAAAATTATTTAGTAAATAAAAAAAAACGATATAAGTGGTTGTTTTTATTATTGAAACATTGGGATGGTAACGCGCGCGGTAAGATGCGAAGGTTTGTGCGATCGGTCTCTATAATATATCTGTTACATGTAAAATAATAACGACTGCAATATTTTTGTCTTATGTTTTGACGTCAGTAAATATTGTTTGTGCAAGCAAAGTCTTTAGTCTTCGCGCACTAATTAGCGTAGTGTTTTTGCTTTTTGACCATTCTCTTGTTTCACACATTTTTGTTACACATATGTATATTAATGAACAACAGTAATGTATTTTCTGTCACATAATGTGCACTTTTTTCACACGTGTTAAATCCGTTCGAGAAGAAGCAACGACTCGTGTAAAGATGACAAAGTGCTGACAGAGATGGCATCCCGCTGCCCCCCCCCTTTTTTCACATATTTTATCTCACTAACAAGTACTTTTTTTTTTTTTTTTTACATTATTGACATTCCGCATCATAGACGTAATCTCATCCATTACAGGCCGCACAACTGCATCATCTTTCTTTATTTATATACAAACAACTAACAATACACAATGCTCTTTGTATACACACACACACACACACACACACATGTTTAACAACACCAAACACTAACAACACGTACGACACATGCGCGCGAATAATTTTGTCAAGTGAAATAATTGTTTCGAAAACGAGAAGTGCTCGCGCTTTTCGTGTAAAAAAAAAAACGTTATACTTTTTTTTGACAAATTATTTTCGTGCCAAGTTACACACGTACGCATTATACAGTACATGCACACTCACATAATACGCACATAGATACGCAATATGAGCTGAATGCGCTTGTGCCATTTTTTTTTTTTTTTTTTTTTTTTTTTTAATTAAAAAGTGATATTTAACCCGTTGTTACCATACTGGTGCATATGTGCACTAACGAAAATTAGAAAAACACAATTTTCTCAAAAAATTTTTTTGTTTTTTTTTATTTTTTACTAAGAATTTTTTTTTGTACAATTTTAACTGATTTCATTCAATTTCTGAGAATTTTTTACCCCTATTTTCACTAGTTTTAAATTATTTATCAACTCATTACTGGAAAGTTATTTAACTTTAAACATGCAAAGTGCAAAATTGCACCAGTGTGGTGATAACGTATAGGTACTGAATGTGACCACAGATTAAAAAAAAGATAAAATAAAAAACTGGTGCGAGCGCATTTAATTCGCGTTACATGTTCACACACACGGAGATCCCGTATGTACACATAGTGTTTCATAAATCGTGAATTTTCAAGCAAGTATTAAAAAGATTTTACGACTAAAACCTGAGAATTTCTCGTCGAATCTTAATCTCTTTAGCTCATTTGATCCTTGTATTTACACGCAGGTCTGTTTAGCGTATGTCAATAATAATATGCTTTAAATACAAAAAACAAACAAAAACGAATGCCTGAAATTGTACTACAGATATCTGTCTTGTATGGCAAATGCAAACAAAACTCATGAGCCTCTGACACCTTGCTTGCTGATGGGACATTAATCACTAAAGTTAAATATATATATATATATATATATATATACACACACACACATATATATATATATATATATATAGTGTCGGTACAATAATATATATCGTCGTATATATAATGTAATCGGAGTTCTCGTTACATAACCTGTTATTTACCGGTGCTAATATGGTGGCAGGTGCACACCCAGGCTGCCTGTTTGAAATTTATATTACACACAATTTGAATTGTAACAAAAGTTTTTGCATTTTTATGCATCACGTGTGAAAAATAAACAGTTGATTGATTTCGTTTTGCTAAGACGTACACAGGCAGCCACGTTTTTTTTTTTTTTTTACCATTGTAGAGTAGATGCACCAGTTAATTTTCTCTCGAGATTTGACATTTTCAATTTTTTTCTTCTCTGATTAACTGGAATTGACGTGTTTACTTGAAAATTGATGTTCTTAATTTTGCAAAAAAAAGCAATTGGCAATATTTGAAATTGGCAACAAAAAATAATATAGAATATTGATATCGTGCAATTAGATCGGTCATGTGATACCTACTTCGATTATTGGTGCATCTATCCTAACGTAAGTTACTATAGTGATGTGTCTGTCAACTTGCGATTATTTTTTTTTCTTTGTGAATGTCTTGTGGCGCGGGGAGGGTACACGAGTCACATGTCACTTCGTGCGGAAGTCAAATGGATATTTAATTGTCACGGATAGAAAAAAAAAAAAAAAGAACAATTCTCGTGAAGAGTAACAAAAACAAGCATCAGCTTGATACGAAACGAATCTCTCGTGACAATTAATTAATTCAAGTTTTATTATCTATTGTCATGACGCGCGTACGAATGCTTCACACTAATAATATTACAAAGTAGCCCGTGTGCAAAGCAATGCTTCGTCGATTCTTTCGTCTAACCAAAAAAAAAAAAAAAGAGCAATTTTTCTCACGAGCACAAAAGCACAATTTTTTCTTCGCGTAGTTTTTCCTCGAAGAGACGACACCGGTCTGATTGTTAATCTCAATGTCTTCCGTGTCTTTTTATTTACTCTGTATGTTGCGACACGCCGAGAGACGAAAGCGTTGCTTTTCACCACTAACTTATATTTTCTCTCAGCTGGCGAGCTACTAGTTACTTAATGTTAACGTCAGTCAGTCATAATCAAATTACTAACAAACTGTTTTTTCTTTTCTTTCTTGTTAACCCCGGTTGCCCGTGGCCTGTAGGCTTGGAGTGCTAACAATGGATATCCACTCGCCCCGTGCTAACAACTGGACTCTGGAACAGCATCCCGCGTTCAATCGGTTCACCAACCAGCCGACCACCTTCGCCGTCCGTCCGCGTCACCAGCCCCGTTCGTCAAGCTTATCCATCATCCTGTGTCCTCTTAAATGTTCGGGAACATTTCAGTTCCTCATGCGCGTCTTCGGGGCGTGAACGAAGAAATGTCTCGCCGAGAATATCGAATTCCAAACATTTTTCTCGTCGTCTTCACATATAAACGCGTAAAAAAATACATATACATACAAATTATTGTTACATGTAAATTACATTATTTTAATTCGCAGGACAATTTACACGTAGATCGTTTCCAAAAATGCATTTGCGCAATACACATAAATATCGAGACATTGTCATTGTCGCAAAAATTTGTCGAACTTGAAACGATAGAAAACCTAGACACACACACGCACACACATCTATGTGTAATCTATATCTCATTTTACATATGACAAAAAGCGCGATCGATATGATTGGATACACGAAATAACTCGCACATATGTGAGACACGCGAGACAAAATCGCGGAAATAAGAAAACAATTACGAGGATACAAAGGACTGTGTATTATTTTTTTTTTTTTACGAATAATAATTCGTTTCGCGCGGGCTCTTTTCAGACTTCGATCTTGAACGTGAGTACGATCACACAGAACTCGATTCAAGTGCAATGCCTGGTACACACAGTGGCAATAGTTTTTTTTTTTTTTTTTTTTTAGATGGTTCATCGGAATATTTTTTACTCCTTCGTTGTGTGGGAGGGGGGAATCTCATTGTAAGCACGCGACATGTGTGTATATATTCGAAATGTATTATTTTGTTTTCTCTCTCTTCTCGCGCGGCAACAACCAAGTGTTGTTCGTGCTTTTCCCAGTACTTACGAAATACTACGCTAGCATCTCTCGTCACTCGGAGGTGACAGCGGAGGTAAAACGCGACAACGTTTACATATATACATATATATATATATATATATATATATATATATATATATAAATATAACTTAAATATAGAATGAACATGTTATATTACGCGCGCACGCGCGTGCGTGCAGTTCTAAATCAACTGCTGAAAGGTGTTGCATGAAAAGAAAAAAATACCAGGAGATTTTCCGAACAAGGATCTCGTTTTGAATTGCGAGCGATGTATGGTCTTCCTCTTTTTTCTCGCGCGACATCAGTCTCGTGGCCAGGAGAATCTATCGAAATTCTGAGCAACTCTCTCACATAAATGTGCCTTACGCAGCAGAACGAATGTCTAACGCGGTCGAATTTGTGAGCCGTGATATAGCCGTACTATAAAATAAGCTTTTTTGTTAAAAACAAAAAAAGGTAGACTACGTAATAGCGTTAGATTTGTGCAATTAAAATATATATATGTATATACATATAATCTATAATTTATATATATGTATGTATATGCACACACATATATATATATATATATATTAAAAACACACGTATATAATATACATATATGTATAACTTTCTTACAAAGAGAAGAGCATAAAAAAGCAAAAAATCACCCTCCTTAAGTTATTGCTTTTCTTAACAATCTTTTTCGTTGCCGCGAGAAGGACTGTTAAGACACACACACACCTCTTAGAGAGTCGCAATAACAATAACCGGAATAAGAAGAGAAAGCTTTAAGAGGGTCCTGGAGCGTCTATGTATTATATATCGTGACTACTGTTACCGATACAAGTGACATCAACCATACCAGCGTCAGTAGAGAAACAAGAACATACATGTTTAAAAAAAGGTTATGTTAGATTTAAACGTATTATAGATTGTTTGTGTATTGTAGGCTTCCAAATTGTAGCCTAATAGTCTTATTACATTCTTCAATGTTATGTCTATGGCGGATACTTTTTGATTTTTATACATAACTTGAACTTCAAATGGACGCTAATAAGCAATACAGTGTCATCCCACATCGCTATTTTGAGTAAATTACGCCTTAATATTAAAAAAAAAAAAAAGATGTTTGTATATATTTCTTTTAAGATGTTTGTGTATTTTTGATATATAAAAACATTTAAGTTTTTAAAAATACGACTGAAAAACGTAATAAAATCTTTGATAGCTAAAGAAGCATACTACTTAAATATCCTAATATTTCAGTTTTTGTGGGTTGACACTCTATTGCTTATTAGCGTCCAAATACCAGTACACTACAAGTAGGTGATTGTAACTTCAAAAATTTTTGTTATATTAAATTTTTATATTAAATTTTTGATATATTAAAAAGTACCAACCGTTAATTTTATTATTTTCTTTTATTCTGTAAGAGCCGTTTTTCTATTCGAGCAATAAATGCAATCTAAAATACGAATTACTCGTTTGATCGGTATAACAGGAAGGTCTAGGACCCTTTTAAGAAGTCCGTTATCGAATGCGGGTGTATGAGAGAGAGAGAGAGAGAGAGGCCAATATGTGCAATATGTTTGATAAGAAGATCTCAACAAGAGATTGTCGTTCGTGCTGCTAAGATTTCCTGAAGAAATCACGAATTCTCACATATATACGTTGCAAAAGTTTCATCTCGAGCCCGGCGTAATTGTTATATATATATATATATTTATGAGTATTTATGTGTACTTTATATATGTAATTATATGCATATAATTTTTGATATCAATATGAAAATTAAACAATCGAGCAAACCGAAGACAAACACAATCCAATCAAAAAATTTTGCACGGCACAAAACGTTTATTTAATCACACGAGATTTTTTTTTAATACTTACGAGATATTATATTATGTAAACAAAAGTGCATGTAATAATTTTACACGTGCAAGAATGTTTGTGTGAGAGAAAATGACTTACTTAAATATCGACTCTAGTATTAGTTGCATCATTTTTAGATCTGCCATAATTTATATATACATATATATGTGTAACGATTTAGAGTCTCCGCACAAACTATTTTCGTTACGCGTTACTTTAAGTTACTGGCTGTAAATTTATATTCGTACGTAACTTTAAACTTTATTTAACGCACAAACAAAATTAACGTACCACGCTTGTGCTACACTAACGGTGCTTTCCTTTTAGAAAACACAGTCGACACATCCGACAGAAATCGCCACACGTCGCTTTTCATTTATAATTGTGATCGACCTCAATCGATACTCTTTGATTCTTCTCGATAGGAGAGTCAAACTGTGCTCGATCTGTGTCGATTTGTGTCTTGTAAAAGAAAAGCAGCCTAAGTTAAGTTTGTTTGTGCGTTGAATAAAATTCAAGTTTACGTACAAATCTAAGTTTATGATTAGTACTTAACGTAACGTAATGCGTTACAAAAGAGTTTGTGCGAAAACCCTAAGAACGAATCTTTCTTCTCAAGTTGCGCACGCGTTACACATACAAAACTCATGTAGCGACACCTTTTACGTGTTAAATACTCGTTTTCTTTTCTTTTTTTCTCGACAGAAAATATCTTGGAGATTTTGTTCGAAGAGTTCTCTTTTATAGATATACCGATAGCTTAGTCCTTCGTGTATATATACATAAGTGTTGAAAAAAAACCCCACACATCGCTACATGCATCAAAAGAGAGAAAGAGAGCGAGAGAGAGAGAGTGATCTGAAATCTACTTAAGTTCGCAAACGTAAATATCTGATATTTTATTATTGTACGTAAATAATTGATTTAAATGAAATAGTTTCGAATGTCTCTTGTTGTCCTTTACACAAATGCGATTATGCGAAGGTAACACGAAGAGATTTATATAAAGAAAGAGAGGAGATATCTTATACACTTTATGTATATATGCTGTGTCCAATATATACATACGCGTGAAAGAACGTAAGTTATTACACATGTATACATAATGTACTATACATACATACACATTTGACTCATTTGAATCTGGAAATGCAAATGAGTATAGCGCTTTACTTCTGCTTCAGAATTTCCGAAGAAAAAATTTATTTTAAACGACAAAAAAAGAGGAAAACAAAGTTTTCGACATAGTCGAAAATGCATTGGCAATATAACAGTGAAATGTGACTCATTTTAAGCTAAAAGATGATTTTTTTCGTTTTAAATTTAACTTAAAATTCTTGGAAACTGTTGGTTTTACCTCCTTCATTGAAAAATTTAATTTACTTATTATTTTTTAATATGACAGTTTTTTCAGATCGCTACTACGTCGTCGCAGAAGTATCGCTATAGTTTATTTATACATTATTATTATTATTATTATTATTATTATTATTATTATTATTATTATTATTATTATTATATACGCGCACATGTATACAGTTAAGTTATATATACATATATATATATATAAGAAATTATATATATGTGCAAGCAATTTTGTTAGATCTTATGACATGTGAATTTACATTTATTATTCTCATAGTTATATATATATATATACATATATATATATAGTGTTTTTGCCGAAATTTATTATATAATTTTTTAGTTTCATATTTTATTTTAATGTTGATACGTGCAGGATATGTGGCAATATTAATGTGTAAGTAATATGAAAAAAAAAACAATTATTAAAGAATTTTCGAAATCTCTGAAAGATCTGATCGTAGAGTGTATTATTATACGCTGCTTGTGAGAGAAAATTTTTTGGAATTTGCTATGTGAAGATATATACAAATAAAAAAATTAGTTTCTATACAACACATGTATAAATATTATTATTATTATTATTATTATTATTATTATTATTATTATTATTAT